>JAUEJL010070453.1:0-16696 GCA_032274825.1 Drosophyllum lusitanicum | reverse complement strand
GTTTTCATGGAGTTCAAGATCTGGTTTTTTAGGGGTT
The DNA here is from genome assembly GCA_032274825.1 of Drosophyllum lusitanicum. Taxonomy (NCBI): domain Eukaryota; kingdom Viridiplantae; phylum Streptophyta; class Magnoliopsida; order Caryophyllales; family Drosophyllaceae; genus Drosophyllum; species Drosophyllum lusitanicum. The sequence goes on along the minus strand of JAUEJL010070453.1, from coordinate 16,659 downwards.
TCATTATGTTCTTGATTATAATCAGATCTTAGAGACGATTAGGGTTCTTAAAGGTATGCAGATTCCCCATCTATTTGTCATGGGTCTGCAATCCATTGTTCCAATCGATTAGTTCATAAGACCAGGTAAGTTGCGATTTTTATTTTTGATCTGATGAGTTATGTTTTGATTTAGGGTTCATAAGACCATATTTGGTTCCAATCGACTTGTTCATGGTTTCTTTCCTTCGTCATCGACTCTGTGATTTTTGATTTTGTGGTTCATCTCCATGTTCATATGTGATAATCGATTATATGATTTTTGATTTTGGGCTTCGTTGTGATCAACTGATCATCGAGTTATGATTAGGGTTCTTGTTCTTGGTTTGGTTTGGTTTCTTCATCATCTCTTAATCTGGGTTTTATCTTCTTCATATTCATGTTCTTCATCTTTTTCTTCAAAAAATAAGAAAATTCAGATGTGGCTATGAATTTAATGATGTGGCAATAAAAATAAAGAAAAAAGTTAAGAATTACCGGTTACCTGAAGAATAGGTAACCGGATACACAAAATAGTAACTTTTGAAAATCCAGTACATTAAATGGTAACTTTGAAAGTTCGATACATACAATAGCAAAAGGTGACAAGTTGGATACATTTTCGTGAACTAAACCCAATTAATTAATAAATGACTTTTTTCTTCAAACTTGAATAAATGGCATTGCTTTAGTTCTAAGAGTTGTGTTCAATAAAGTCTATGTAAAAAACTTAGTCCTAAAATTTTAATATTCAAATCAATTGTGATTTGTAAAAGAATCACATGTGAATTATGAAAATGTCACTCCGCCCAAAATTTTAAAATACAATCTAGACCATTGATGTCATTGATCCAAAGACTAAAATTAGTCCCTTAAAACTATGAATTAAGTATGAACTATATTGAATATTTTTCTTAGTTCTAAATATCTTAATTGAATATGACTAAAGTTTTTATTCATTTCTTTGTTTCAATGACTTCAAATATATCATTTGAGTTATCGGACAATTCAGAAAACACCGTTACACTCAATTTTAATTAATTCTATGAAACATCAAATCAAAAAGTATTAATAAAGTTACGTGAGTTAATAATTATGACAATAATACTTTCTTGAACGGAACAAATACTTACAGTGATCCTAATTTTAAATCTACACCTATTTTTTATTATGAGAATTGAACTCATAACTTTAACACCTAATTCACCGGATATCGTCGCTATTCAAATGAAATTACTTATTATGAGGTAGTACTTGTACTATACAAGGTCAAGTCTTCTAAAAATGGAGTGATGGGAGTGGAAATCAATGTGGCCTTTCCCTAAAACTCTCACATGGAACCTAGATGGTCCATAAACCCATCCAAATTCACCAACCTCACCCTTCTTGTTTGGATTTAAATGGAATGACTTGGTACCACATGATATATGTAAGTATTTTGTCTTAAAAATATGAAATTGCGATTTGTGCATAGTCTTTGTAACTTCTTTTTTGTATGTTATCGCTTCAAGACCATTTATAGTTATGACATGCATGACTGTCATATAAGCTTTTTCATTGGTTGAAAAAAAATTTAAAAAAAAAAGAAAAAGTTGCTAGCTCGGCATCGAAATGAGGAGTCAAATAACGACGAACTTGATGAAATTACACCCCTAGTGGTGTGCCATCAAATGACATGCATGACATGCTCGTCATGACTAATACAAGTCGTCTAAAATCATTACTTTATATCAATATCAAAATTTCAATTATGACTGATCTTTGTAATTGACGTTTATCGATCCTATTGATTCAATGTTCTACCATGTCACCTTTTTCTTCATGTGATGTTAAATCTTGTTCCATACCACGATTTGCGCGATGAACAGTCTTCTTAATCAAGATGATCATATGATCAATTCGACTGTACTATTCATTGTTGGGAAGAATAGTGTAGGTATCGGATATTAATAGCCTTGGATATTCATTACATCGTATTCAGAAATCACCTTTCTGAAGTTGATTATTCGACCATTATACAAGTATCACAAATATCAACTAGGGAGAATCCATAATATTATGTTTGGTCACATATATCTCAATTCGAGTTGATTTATTTATTTATATGTAACGCCCCATTTTTTGTAATAAAATTTTATGGAAATCTTCGTAAACAAAATAAACTTTAGTGCAACCAAATTCTACTTTAAAGATAACGGGGAAGCAATAATTAAAATCGTTTACAAACACTTAGAGTTTTAAGATGTTTAAGTAAAAAGTCGGAGAACAATTGGAATTAAGTAAACTTTAAACAATTTGGTTGCATGATCACGAGTCCATTCACTGAAATAGCACACATATCTTCCAACACTTGAAAATGTTTGAATTATCTATGAGCTTTAAGTCTAGTGAGAACCTCAAAATCCGTATCTTGTAAATATATAATAGCAGTTTCACATTTTTTCAATACTAAAATGTTTTCGCACAAACCCTTTTTATTTCACATCTATGCTTTCTTAACATCCCATGATTTTATTACACAAGGCCTCTTTTAACATCTATCATTCTATTATCATAGTATCTCAATGCATCTCTTTAACTCATACGATTTTTGTTATCATATACACTACCCATTTATTTTTCATACATACTTGTATTTTGTTCATTTACTTTATAATACTCCTGAAATCACTTATAACGTACTCTATAAAGTATATTTGCTTTCTCGTCTAGAGATGGAGTCATCCATCTCTAAGTGTATTAGATATTACATTGATATCATCTTAGTTGTATAGCCACCTAACTTATGATTTTATTGTGTATGTATGTCTCACTGTGATTTCTTGATATTAATACACATAGATATACTTTCTTTTATTCATTCCATTTGTTTATGCCATAAATAGTATAATATATCCACATGAGTTCTATTTCACTTCACAACTTAAATATGAATAATATGGTAAGTAAACAATTTCATCATACTTTTATTCATCTCTATTTATGACTTTAACATATAACCACTTACATAGTCTTCTCATGATTTCTTCATGCATTCTTAAATATATAAGTACACTTCCTCATTTTTCTTATAGCAATTATTAGATATATATTTCCCATATAATAATAGTTCATGTTTATGTTCATGAATCCCACTTCATATATTACACATAATCAATCTTGTGTCACCATATTTGCATAGGTTTATTATCATATCATTCTTGACTTTTGATTAACACAAGATATATAGTTCTATTGTCTTATATCTACAAGTAACGATTTTAAGACACTCACCGAAGGTCCATGACTTTCATATGTCTTCACTTATCGTTTCTTAAGTCCCCAAATGCCTAAGTAATGATAGTATAACATTAATCCATGTTATATAAAGCATAATACCAAACTTATAATCTGATAGAGGCCTACATGGCCTCTTTAAACCTACAAAGCCTGTGTTAACCCTACACGGCCTGTGTCCAAAGCTACACGGTCTGTGTCAGTGTACATGGCCTGTGTTCAGGCTACACGGCCTACCTACACGGCCAACTAATACATACGCGGCCTATGTTAACCCTACACAGTTTGTGTCATTCTACATGGCTTGTGTTAAGCCTACATAGCCTACCTACACGACCTACCCATATCAATACGACCCGTGTTTACTTCAGAACAGCAGACTGTTCTTCGTGAACAGGCATGTTTAGCTCCCAAAAATCATCCAAAATTTATATTAATCATAATTTAGCAACATCAATTCATTACTAGATGATTACATAACTACATAAACACCAAATAACCTTAAATACATAACATCCAAATCATAATCATGCGAAATAGTGGCTAATCTTAACTTTCTCTCACTAAAACCACATAAGACATAATTTAAGAGATTCTAACCTGAATTTCTTGAATAATTTATGATGTAATCTTGTTCATCTTCTTCCTTAGGCTTTTTCCTCTCTTAATCCATGCTCAAACCACCTGTAATCTCCAATTTATGCACTTTCTTTCTCTACTCTCTCACTCCAAGAACACACACTAAGTGTGTGTTCTGGTCACCACTCTCTCTATTTATAAATTAAGAGAATTCTAGACAAACACACACACTCACTATGCGTTTTTAGGGGTTTAGTTACTATTTATAGTAACTTTCCCTTATTAGGTATATTATACCCCTTTTCAACTTACAACTTATTTCTATTATAAACTTAATCTTTTAAACTTTTTTTCTTCCAAACTTATAGTTTGACCAAATGGGTCAACCCCTTAATACTCTAATCCTAATAATCTCTTTATTTTATTTGTATAATATTCCTTAAAATTTTTTGGGGTGTTACATTATAATCATCCAAAAATGATTATAAGTGTCCGAATGAACACAAAGTCAAGCTTCACCAGCAGCAGCTTTAGTGGCGCTATCTAGTGGATCTCGGAAGGGGGCGTTGCCCAGTGACCCTCTGATTTAGGCCTTAGACTTCACCTAAGACTTAAATGAGTATGCACTCATCACCTCCCATGCCTATTTACCAAGTTTAGCTAAAACTTCTATATCACACTAAATTTACTAACTTATCTTTTTTAACAAACTAAATGTATGTAAACTAGGATTATTATTGAATACATTAGAATTTCTGATTCTTTTTTTTTTTGAACAACAGCACATGTACGCCTTAAATCTACTTTTAAATCTACATTTGTTGTTTATAATAGGACTACAAGAAACACATTTCCAACACTTTATTAACGCATTGAGCTTGTGTATTAATTGGTTTTAAACTATTTGTAAGACAATCATATAGAAACTTAAATGCTACGTTATGTCATCCATGACTAGTGTTAGATGACATAGTCTTACAATTACGAGAATAAATTATTATTGTTATGCAATTGTATCTTCTATGTTTTGTTGGGTACCTTTTAGAACCTACTTAGAACAGACTTGTTTATAACATATCATGAGTAATTCCACTTTGAAGAAGTTAGTGCTTAAATATGGATTGTTCTGCGATCTATGGAAGAAATAGAGTAACACTTCTAAAGACCATCAGCGGTATGTCCCTTTAAAGACCTTCAGAAGATTAGCATTCCTAGAAGATCTTTCATTTAAATGGCAGCTAGCCGCAGATCTTATGGTCCATCTATTGAAACAAATATCCAATAATTTCAAAAGAATGATAGTCAACAAAGCTTTCTCAGTGGTTGAGAAATTATTATTTGTACTTTAAGAAAATCTAGGAAACATAGTTGTATTGCACTTAACTGCACTTCACACGTGTCTAGCTATCCATGGTTCAGTCCTCTTTAACCCTTTATTACCTCTCTCTTAGTGAGAAGATGTAATCATTTTTTGCTAAGTTTGTAGAAATCAAGTTTTGTTCACTTTCTAAAAAGTAAGTTCTTTATTCGAGAAATGTGTTCTTCTCTATTGTAATAGACAAACATTTAAAAAGATTTATAGTTATGCCTTGATAGTTAAATTTTGTTTACCAATACTAAGCTTGAAATTGGTATTCATCCCCCTTCTACACAATTTCTATTTATTTGGGACCAACATGTTTTGATTTAATTATGGGTTAAAGTTACAAAATGGCTATAACGTTCAATATTCCAACGTGATACGTGAAGTATTTGTTTTACACACCTACCCATTAAGCTTAGTAAAAACATATTTTATGCCCATTTTGTTGAGTTTAACATGCTATAACAGATTATCTTCTTTTACATCTTCTTCAGCTCTAACACTCACAAAATAAAGACTCCGAACTCGAGATTTTCCATGAATGCTTGTGAAAAGTAATGATTTTGAGTCTATAAAAAGGTAATCGAGTTTTCTTTGAACTAAGGAATGACTAAATACAAGTTTAAAAGAAGTAGAAATATAAAAAAAACAGTAAGGGTGTTGAATAGGTTCAGGATATAACAAGCCTAACTTTAATTAGTGATTTTTTGGCTTACAGTTTATGAAAATTCTAGAACATGGTGTTGAATCATGATTTTTACTTGGGTGAAATTAGGGCATATTATGAAATTATAAACCTAAATTTTATGCTTTATGTTATAACTAGTTATTAGTTACATATTATGATTGTTATTTGGGACCTTATACAATCTTATAAGAAAAGAATAAGCTAGGCTTTCATGATTTGATTAATGAATAAGAAATGAACTAGGCTTTCATTAATTTGTTAATTAGTAATGTATGTATGAGCTAGGCTTTCATGATTTGGTTAATATATAAGAAATGAGATTTAAGCATACTTATTGTATCCGCCAAAAAGTAATATTATATATCTTATATGAAATATGAATTACAAGTAGAGTTTAAAGAAATATAATAATTATGACTAAATACCTTATATTTTAAAAAATAATTTAACTTTTGTCTAATTTTACTCTATCAAACTCAACTCGTTCATTTTGTTAGTCTTATTGCCAAGCACTAATGCCCTTCCAAGGTAAACCAATGCATCATTCATGAACTTAGAGGTGTAATTGAGTCGATACAGCTCGTGAGCTACTAAAGACCAACTCAAAAAATACTCGAAATTGACTCGTTGTGAACTGAGTCGAGCTCAAACTCGAACTACTCGAGTAGGTTTCGAGCCGAGTTAGATCTCTAATATAATCAGCTCGTGAGCCTAATCGAGCTCCCACTAAATTACCTTTATACCCTTTTATACATAAACAAATTACAAATGTGTTCATAATATACAAGAAAAAGAAAAAAGAAAAAAACCCTAGACATTTTCTACTTTCACTTTTCCAGCCGCACCTTGCGTGTGAAGTGTGAAGGAGATCAATAGTGAAGCTGCGATTCGCGAAATGGTAAGCCGTCAATGAAATATAGCGAGCTCACTTGTCACGGTTACAAACTTCTTCCCTGTTTGGCTGTTGTTCATCAATAGATCCTACAACCCTAGCATATTTCAAACGAGTTGCGAACTCACGAAGAAGAATCTGTGAATCGAAGAGTAAACATATCTTTTGTGAATCAAGTAGAAATTCCATCTCAAATTGTTACATTTTCGAATGGTAAGCATTTTTTTCGAACCCTAATCCCTACATTTTTGTGACTCTAGTGGAAACTAAATTAACCGAGCTTCTCTTGTTATCAAGCAGAAGTACAGAGCTTGTATTGATTATTGAGTAAGCATTTTGTAAACAAACGATTTGTGAGTTGGTTCCCCGTTCTATTGGTATATGAACAAAATTGGTACCTTAATTTCTTTCGAAAGAAATTGTTGATATTGTTTTTGTTATATTGATTTAGCACAATCGTTGTTTACTATTATATTGGTTATACTAGCTTAAATGACCGTGTAACACACGGTTCATTATAATTATTTATTTTAAAATATATGCTTTTATAAAATTAAAACATAGTATAAACACTAAATAGTTAAAACGGTTGTTTTGAAGGCTGGATTACCATCAATCCATCATTAAAGGATGAATTACTCAAATACTTGATTGTGAAAAGGTAGTGTGCATTGTGAATATCTTTGTAATTTAGAAAACATAAAACCAATACAAAATTGATATAATTATAAGTTGACAACGTTCAATATATGAATATTCATTCATAACACGTACATAAGGCAAAACATTTTGAGATGAGAAGTTTTGATTTCTATAACCAATTTTGAGAAGGATGACGAGTCCAAAGCAATGGAATGTCAATTAAGACATTAACCCAACCCAACCCAACCGTATAACAATTAACATGTTTCGTCGATTCCATTGTATATTAGCTACATAAATGTTAGGACTATTTACATAATGTTAAATATATGTTACAAATTATAGGCGATTAGAATATCCATACAAAAATAATCGTCATTTTCATAAGTCAAATAAATGAGATATGTTGATAAATGTGTTATCATTCCATAAGTACCAAATCTTGAAGGTCATCTTGAAGAACAATGAAAGCTAACATTTTTTTAACAGCTAAACAAACATAGTGCTCCCTAAACCTAAATCAAGCTATATTAATATAAAAATAAATAAAAATATAATATTAAGAAAAATAGTCATAGTTTATATAGTAAGTCTTGTCTAAAGTTAGATTTTGACATCTATCCATCGTCTAACTTAAATTGTAACTTATCAAGTCTGTTGTCTTGGGCTTAAGCATTAACATCTATTGTTGTGACATCCATCCATGACTTATGAATTTTCATGATATCTCCAACTGCAATGCATTGCCATCGGCCGGCCAGATCAACAAAAAATGAAAATAGCCAAAAAAATTTAGTACATGTCAATATACTTTTTAGAATATTTGTTTAAATCCCAAACAAAGAAACTTAAGACTATTTTCCTCTTATTAATTAACTCAATAGCATAAGAGCATCTTTTTTTTTCATGTTAATGACTTTAAGAAAAAAAAATAGAACTTTTTTTATACCCGTTTTGCAATTGCATATATTGACCTTCTATAAATTTGTATTTTGTAATTTGTATATGTTACTTTATTCCTCATTTGTGCAACTTTGTTTGTATATAAATTATAAATTGCATATATATAACTATAAAATATATACAAAATTGCCACATTAAGTCACACTTTAAAAGGAGACATGGATTCGTCATAACTCCTAAAGTTTGAGGCTTGATCTCACCGCCACGTCACAGCTTAAGTTATTTAGAATCATACTTAAAATCTAGAATTATTTCATCCTTCAAATTCCTTTAATTAACCAATTGTCTTAGTATACTTCATTCCCTTAAATGGGTCAGCTTCTGAAGATCAGCATACACCTAATTAAGTTGATAAGATCATCTTTGGTAGCAAAATTAGTTGACATACAGGATTAGCTTTGGTCAACCATATCTGAGCTTATTAGAGTTTACAGAAATGAGGCTCTCTTAATAGTTTTAGCATCTTGAATGGGTTTTTATAAAAACTATTTGCCAACTATTTGAATTTGAAATTTTGCACTCTTTTCCTAAAAGACCGAGAGATCAAATCAAACATTGTGATTAGTTTATATATATGTACCTGTTAAAAAATACTTATTGATACTTACCTTAAACATAGAGCTTACATTTGACTTCGTGAACTACCAGGATGCCGGTCTCTTTAGTCTTCTCGATATCATCATCTGTAATACATTCATTTTTAGGATTAACAAAACGATACATTTTCTAGCAGCATAATCACCACCATATGTGTCATTTGAAGCATCTGTTTTTACAAAGATGCATGATCCTTAATATCACATTTGTATTGTCTACACACCTTATTTAAACCATCCTTTTCGTCATATAGTATATTAGTAGTAGTAGAAAAAAGATACTTTTATATATAGCAAGTGATATTACGTAGTTATTCGATCATAACCTTTATTTATCCGTCAATGTATGGTGTGATTTGGTTATGGATCTTGTGATATTCATGGTGTGATTTGGTTATGGATATTGTAATATTACCAGCACTTGAAGTTTATAAGTTAATTGCATATATATATGGAATACAAATTAGTGCATAGGTAAAGAAAGATATCTGGTTCTGGAAATAGGCTGAATGGCTTCTTATAAACAAAAAAAATAAATAAATAATGGTAACCTTGGGCAGTCTTAACAACTTTGGAGACTATGAATGAGATTTCATTAAAAATTATTGCAGTACTTTTGATTAAACCAATATGAATCATTTTATCATTCCACTGATCAACTTCACAATTGCTAACCCTATGCAAAAGACTAACAGCTACAACAATGCAGACATGCAGTTTAGATTATATAAAAAGGAACATGTTTAGTAATTGCTTCCTATCCAGAAAGCTGCTTCATAAATTTTTGAAAACTGAGTTGCGGTTTAGAACATGAAATTCAAAACCCACTAAGAATTTGACCCAACAAAACTAATAAATGAAGTAACCAAAACTGTTTGCCAGTAATGTATTAAAGTGAAGAACAAATATATCAAATATATAACCAAAAATGGTTAAATCAAGTAATAAACGAATGGATTAAAAAAAACAACAAACCAAATAGTGTAAGGAGAATCGTGGATGTGAACTGTATTCTAAGGAAAACCAAACAAACAAATAAGTCTTGATTTTTAGCACAAAAGAATTCGAGTGCGTTCCAATTTGGCCATAATAAATAGTCACCACGAATCCAGCAAATAAAGCAGCAAACAAACGGGATTAATACACTTCGTTAAGAGATTTCATCAAACAACTGGTGTTCGTTAAAAAAGTAAATCAATCACGACGCTCTTTTCTCGATTGAAATGGAAAAATAATAACAATTAATTAAAGAACATTGAATTAGTGAATGAATACTATCATTGAAAAAAAACAAATTGAAATGGGGATTGAAAATAAGATGAACAAAATCACCACAAAACTTTTCGGTGTTTCATCTGTAATTACGATGAACAAAATAATATGAACAAACTGTTAGTCTCGTATTTGTCTATATTCCATCCCTGAAAATGTCTTTCGAAGAAAGTATTTGAAGGATCATTCTTTATTCATTGTAATAGTCCTGAAGTTATCCATCTGAAGAATTCATTCTTTATTCATTGTAATAGTCCTGAAGTTATCCATCTGAAGAAAGAGGCCCGATTGTTCGTCAAAAAAAAAGCCCAGTCGCTTTGAAGAAGAACATCACAACTGAAGTAAGTCTTCAGATGTAAAATGGTTCTCACAACTGAACGCATGTTTCAGTACTGTTGCCTACAAGTTTGGCATGTGCGAAGTCAGCGTTTCTTAAATTGCTCAAACGGCAGTTTGGATTTCTGTTTCCTAATTTTATGTAGAGCAGTACACGTGTAAATAAATTAAATGGTCAGGATTAGTTTACTTAGCGTATAAATACCTTATCACTTGTTTGAGAAGTGTAAGCGTTTGTTCGCTATTTTGTTTCAAGTAAATTCTTGGTTTAAGTTTGTACTCTGTACTCAAGTCTGTTCTTGAGTGCATTTTGGAGTTTGATTATTAATATAATCCTACTTTGAAAATTTCCGTGTGTTCGTATTTAAAAAAACTATTTTCGCACTTAGATTAATTTATCTCTGTTAGTTTTTACATCTTTCGGGAAAAACACAAACCAACTTATATATAGCCGGTAATGATCCTTGACAGTGGATGTAGGAAATTGTTGTTGACCGGGGAAATAGATTCTGGGGATTGAGAATAAGATGAACAAAATCACCTTGAAGCTTCTCCAGGTTGCAACTATGTAAAACCAGTAGAGAACCCGATGGTGATTGGTGGTGAGAACGACGGCCATGAGTTTAGAAACCAGATGGAGATGGCGTTAGAGCTTCGAAATTACTGGAGTGTTGTTCTCATCGAGGAAGACGATATCAGTCCCAAAATCTAAGCGCGTGGAAGGGAAACAAATACATGACGTGTCATTCAAAATTAGGGGTAAATAGGTACGTAATCAAGAGGTCAAAATTGGGGACAAATTAGGAAAAAATTTATTAAAATTCTGAACGATGATTGGTTGATTAGTGAATTAATGTTATTATAGAGTTAGCCTTTTAGTATATATAAAAGATTTATTTATCCAATCATTTTTATAAGGGGGCCATTTTTGAGATTCTGCCCGGAGTCCAAAATTTGTTTGGGCCGGCCCTGATAAAGTTGCACCCTAATATATTTATTTCTTAAATACATTATATGCAAATAACATACGAAGAATGAAACAAGAACTTGTATTATTCTAAGTGAGTAATTACAAAAAATGAAATTGTTATGCAAGTGTATAATAGTTTGGATAGATGATTTCTTCTTTATACTTGCATTCCCCTCGCAATAGATGGCCAAGATCCCCTCCCACCTTAAATTATTCTAGATTACTACTCTAGATATTATTATATAAAGATATCTTATTCTACATTATTACGAAGAAAATTCTACATATTTCCTTCTTTATTTCAAAGTTGAATTAATTAATAAATGACTTTTTTCTTCAAACTTGAATAAATGGCATTGCTTTAGTTCTAAATATCTTAATTGAATATGACTAAAGTTTTTATTCATTTCTTTGTTTCAATAACTTAAAATATATCATTTGATCATACAATTCAGGAAACATCGTTACACTCAATTTTAGTTAATTCTATGAAACATCAAATAAAAAAGTATTAATAAAGTTACGTGAGTTACTTAATAATATGACAATAATACTTTCGTGAACGAAACAAATACACACAGTGATCCTAATCTTAAATTTACACCTATTTTTTATTATGAGAATTGAATTCATAACTTTAAGAACATCTAATTTACCGAATATCGTTGGACTATAAGCTATTCAAATAAAATTACTTATTATGTGGTAGTACTTGTACCATAAAAGGTCATGTCTTCTAAAAATGGATTGATGGGAGTGGAAAGAATGTGGGCTTTCTCTAGGAACTCTCTAATGGAACCTAGATGGTCCATATACCCATCCATTCACCACCATCACCCTTCTTGTTTGAATATAAATGGAATGACTTGATATCACATGATATATATGACTAACTTCCATATCACCATCACTATCATTATTAGACCCACATAATATTACTTTAAAATATTTTCATTGGTTGAAAAAAACTGAAAAAAAGAAGAGGTTGCGAGCTCGTCACTGAAATGACGAACCAAACAATGACGAGGCTGATGACATTACACCCCTAGTGGCGTGTCATCAAATGACATGCTAGTCAATATAAAAAATTCAATTATGATTGTTCTTTGTAATTGATGTTTACAGATCCTATTGATTCCATGTTCTACCATGTCACCTTTTTCTTCATGTGATATTAATCAAGATGATATGATCAATTCGATTGTATTATTCATTGTTGGGAGGAATAGTGTAGGTATCAGATATTAATAGCAGCTTTAGTGGCGTTGCCTAGTGGATCTCGGAAGGGGGCGTTGCCCATTGAACCCCTGATTTCGGCCTGAGACTTAAACGAGTATGCACTCATCACCTCCCATGCCTATTTACCAAGTTTAGCTAATTAAACTTTTGTATCACACTAAAATTACTAACTTGTGTAACTTTAACTTCTGTTTTTTTAAACAATTTGTATGTATGTCAACTAGGATTATTATTGAATACATTAGGCTTTTCGATTCTTTTTTCAACTAGGATTACTACGAGAAACACATTTCCAACACTTTATTGACACACTTGTGTATTAATTGGTTCAAATGATTTGTAAGACAATCATATAGAAACTTAAATGCTACGATATGTCATCCATGACTAGTGTTAGATGATATAGTCTTACAATTACGAGAATAAATTATTATTGTTAAGCAATTGCATCTTGTATGTTTTGTTGGGTACCTTTTAGAACCTACTTAAAACTGACTTGTTTATTACACCCGAGGACAATTCTACTTTGAAGAAGTTAGTGCTTAAATCATTTGGATTGCTCCTGAAAATTACCGGATCTATGAAAGAAATAGAGTAACACTTTTAAAGACCATCAGCAGTATGTCCCTCTATAGATCTTTAGAAGATCGGTATTCCTAGAAGATCTTTCATTTAAATGACAGCTAGCCACAGATCTTGTGGTCCATCTCTTGAAACAAATATCCAATCATTTCAAAAGAATGATTGTCTGTCGCATGTACGGTTAGCAACAAAGCTTTCTCATCGGTTGAGAAATAATCATTTGTACTTTAAGAAAATCTAGGAAACATAGTTGTATTGCACATAATTGCACTTCACATGTGTCTAGTTATCCATGGTTCAGATGCACTCCTGTCCCCTTTATTACCTCTCTCTTAGTGAGAAGAGGTAATCTCTTTTTGCTAAGTTTGTAGAAATCAAGTGTTTGTTCACTCTCTAGAAAGTTAGTTCTTTCATTTACTAATTCGAGAAACGTGTTCTTCTTGATTGTTATAAAGAAACATTAAAAAGATTTATAGTTGTGCCTTGATAGTTAAATTTTATTTACTAATACTAAGCTTGCAAATGGTAATCATCCCCATTCTACACAATTCCTATTTATGTGGGACCAACATATTTTGATTTAATTATGGGTTAAAGTTACGAAATGGCTATAACGTTTCTTAATATTCTAATGCGATACATGAAATATTCGTTTTACACACTTGCCCATTAAACTTAGTTAAAAAATGTTTTATACCTATTTTGTTGATTTTTACATGTTATAGCAGATTATCTTCTTTCCACATTTTCTTCACCTCTAACACTCACGAAATTAAGACTTTGAACTTGAGATTTTTCATGAATACTTGATGAAAAGTAATGATTTTGAGTCTATAAAAAGGTAATCGAGTTTTCTATGAACTAATACAAAAGAAAAGACTAAATACGAGATTAAACTAAGTTGAAACATCAAAAAACAATAAGTGTGTTCAACAGGTTCAGGTTATGACATGTCCAACTTTAATTAGTGATTTTTTTGGCTATGCATGATTAAAATTCTAGAACATGGTGTTGAATTATGATTTTTAGTTTGATGAAATTAGGGTATATTATGGAATTATAAACCTAAATTTTATGCTTTAAGTTATAACTAGTTATTAGTTAAACATTTATGATTGTTATTTGGTATCTTATACAATCTTATAAGAAATGAATAAACTAGGTTTTCATGATTTGTTTAATGAATAAGAATTGAGTTAGGCTTTCATTAATTTGTTAATTAGTAATGTGTGTATGAGCTAGGCTTTCATGATTTGATTAATGAATAAGAATTTGAAAAACAACCTAAATCTAAGACTACCCACGAAGAACCCACTTTTAGTCAATAAGAGCCCAAATAAGATTGAAACATACTTATTGTATCCACCAAAAAGTAATTATATATCTCTTATATGAATATGAATTACAAGTAGAGTTTAAAGAAATATAATATTTATGACTAAATACCTTATATTTAAAAATAATAATTTAACTTTTGTCTAATTTTACTCGATCACACTTAACTCACTCATTTTGTCAGTATAACGTCCTTCCAAGATGAACTATTTGAGACCGACTTAAAAAATACTCGAAATTGACTCATTGTGAACTGAGTCGAGCTCGAGCTCGAATCGATTAAGTTTCGAGCCAAGTTTGAGCTCTAATATACTCAGCTTGTTAGCCTCGCGAGCCTAATCGAGCTCCTACTAAATTGCCTTTATACCCTTTTATACATACATAAATTACATACGCGTTCATAGTATACAAAAAAAACTAGACATTTCCTACTTTCACCTTTCTAGTCGTACCTTGCCTGTGAAGGGTGAAGGAGATCCATAGTGAAATCGAAGGGTATACAAACTTCTTCCCTGTTTGGCTGCTGTTCATCAATCGAGCCTACAACCCTAGCCCATTTCAGACAAGTTGCGAACTCATGAAGAAGAATCTGTGAATCGAAGGGTAAACATATATCAAGTAGAAATCCTATCTCAAATTGTTACATTTTCAAACGGTAAGCATTTTTTTGAACCCTAATCCCTACGTTTTCATGAATCTAGCGGAAACTAAATCAACCGAGCTTCAATTTTTGTCGAGCAAAAGTGCAGAGCTTGTATTGATTATTGAGTAAGCATTTTGTAAACAAACGATTTGTGAGTTGCTTCCCTGTTCTATTGATATATGAACAAAATTGGTACCCTTAGTTTCTTTCTAAAAAAATGTCTATATTGTTTTTGTTCTATTGATTTAGCACAATTGCTGTTTGTGATAGCTTGATCACCGAAGCCGTGAACAAGAATGGCATTAGCCTGGGAAACACACTCGGCGATTCAGCGAACAAGAAGAATTCACGAATTCTAAATTTGTCAACATTGCGTCTCGCTCTCAGCCACTGTCTACTTGAGCTCACACCTACCCTCACGGCTCAGAAATTGTAAATCTTCAGGTAAATAAGTTTCTAACCCTAAAATCTTCCAAGGAGTATATGGTTTTTATTGTTATTTGGGTATATTATGAGTTTTACATTGGTATTTGGTTGAGAACTTGAAGTTGTAGATGAATTATGATTTTTAATTGGGTGAATTAGGGATTATTATAAAATTACAAACCTAAATTTTATGCTTTATGTTATAACTAGTTATTATTTACATATTTATAATTGTTATTTGGGACCTTATACAATCTTATAAGAAATGAATAAGCTAGGCTTTCATGATTTAATTAATAAATAAAAAATGAACTAGACTTTCATGAATTTGTTAATTAGTAATGTATGTATGAGCTAGGCTTTCATGATTTGATTAATGAATAGGAAATGAGATTTAAGCATACTTATTGCATCCACTAGAAAGTAATTGTATATATCTTATATGAATATGAGTTACAAGTAGAGTTTAAAGAAATATAATAATTATGACTAAATACCTTGTATTTTAAAAATAATTTATCTTTTATCTAATTTTACTTGATCGCACTCAACTCACTCATTTTGTCATCTCTTACTACCAAGCACTAATGTCTTTCCAAGGTAAACTAATGCATCATTCATGATGCAACAACTCTTCTTTTGAATTTGTAACGCCCCAATTTCTAAAATTGATATTTGAAATAAAACCACATATGAGTATACACATCTAAAAGTTTTACACAAATGCGGAAGCGTAAATCGTTGAAAATCTGATGTATCAAAAGATACGTACATATATTTAGTACCAAAAACTTAATGTTTACAAACCAGGCGTTATGTATATCAAAAAGTTTATCAAAA
>JAUEJL010070442.1:0-16696 GCA_032274825.1 Drosophyllum lusitanicum | reverse complement strand
GATTATCTACACAGACGACGCCAACGACGCCATTTCTCTTCATTTCTCCAAAAAATGGAGAGAAAAGAGTTTACAAAGGAAACCGGAAAAAGGAAAATAAAGGAGAAATCATTTATCCACCCCAAATGCTTCCAAACAAGAGAAAATCATTCTTTTCCATTTCTTCCTTTTTCTTTTCCCGGTACCAAACACCCCTAAGAGTGGTAGTTTTTTAGCAATCTCATCTTTCTCATTCTCCTTTCTCATTCTCCTTTCTCGTCTTTCAAACGCTAGTAATAGTTATCTTTCACTTTTTGATCTTTGCCATAATTTTTTTCTAATTTAATAATATCTTTCACTCCTCTTTCAATTCTCATACTATAAGATCATAAATATGATATATAACTCGGGTTATCTAATCCGAATATCATTTTACCCTTTTATTTATTTTTTCAATTCAAAAACTAGTATAGTCTAATTTATTTTTTTTCACTTTTTATTATTATTTATATATATATATATATAGGCAAAAGTTTAAACGAGAACTGTTTTTAACGCCATTAATGACTCATTAATATTGGTTTTTTGGTAATTTATATATTTACACAACCATGAATTGCGTCCAGGTGAGCCGTCATTAACTTGCGAGGCTTGATTTTCCCGAAATAACTCTTATTAATGTTTCATTAATGATCAATTAATGAGTCATTAATGAAACGTTAATGAGCCGCCAAAAAATCTTAGTCATTTAATTAAGGGAGCGCTAAGATTGGTTCTCGCAGTTCTCGTACAAAAAACAGTTCTCGTTTGAATCCTCACTCTATATATATAGTAAAAAATTATATAAGAACCGTTTTTATTGTAAGAGGACATAACGATGTGTTTGATGAACCTGATGAATCCAGGACTCTACCTGATCCTTTCGGGCTGAGCCGTACCCATGGCCTACCTCATCTCCAAGAGCGTTTTCCTACGGCTCCTTGCCCCAACGTCAAAGTGGTGTTTCCGAGCCCCAGAAACATCAAATCACGTACAATGCTAGGTGACAAATACTTTTGCTTTAACTGATCATTGAAAAGTACTTCCAAATAGATTTAGCACAAAACATTTTCTTCGGTTGAAATATGTGACGGCTACATGGGACTGGGAAGGAATTAACCGTTAATTAACGGTGAGGTTTTCGTCACGGTCGTCGTTATCCTCCGAAGTTGTGATCTGAGAAGAGGCGAAACGACCCAACCTTTGGATCAAACTTACAATATTAGTACTAGTACAGTACCCACCAAAATATCTTCCATTTGCTTAATTACAAGAGCCACTATTCAATTGATTAAAAAATCTTATAAAATCGCAATTATCGTTTCTTAATCACGCTTCTTCTACCTACTCTGATAATCATTGTTAATTAAGCATCATTGCTTATTATAGGGTAAAATTAGGATGCATTAACCGAATTTATATCAATTAAACTTAAGTTACTCATACTTAATATTTTTAACGTCACCATAGTATGTAATCACCTAAGCATTTAGGAACGAGACATTATTTTGGATTATGATTTATAGTTCATACTTAATTCATAGTCCTAAGAGGCTAATTTTAGTCTTTGGATAAAAGACATCAATGGTTCAGATTGCATTTTAAAAATTTGGACGGGGTGGCATTTTCGTAATTCACATGTGATTGTATACTAAATCATCCGTGATTGAATATTAAAATTTTAGTACTATGTTTTTATATGAACTTTATTGAACACAACCCTATGATTTGTACACACAAAAAAATTATTTATATACAAATTTATGTTTTATCAAATTTTATAATTTGATGTCGTATCTATACGAAATGCATGAACACAATCTAATGTATACAAATTAATCATATCAACTCCCTATTATTTTACACATATCTTGTTGACTAACGATTAACAAGTGACTTGTAAGGGTAAATAGGAGAAGTTTATATTAATATAAACATTTCTCTTTCATAAAACCTACCCTCATAATCATTGTTGGTTAAGCATTATTAATTAAAGAGTAAAAATAATTAAGTAAGTATCGAACATATCATTAATCTTAGATATTGCTCTATTCGTTTCAAAGTAATTGTCTATTTTTTTTTATTTTTCTTAATTTCGTATATCTAAAAAACTGTCACAAGGCTCCATTGGAAATTGTATTAATTTAAAAGTATTATTATGATTTTGAAAATCCCTTGATGCATCACATATGCGGGAAGGGATTTTAGCGTGTGTACCACCCTCTTACATACATATATCGAAGTATTAAATCAATCCTCTCATATACATATAGGGTGGAAAGTGCAATAATTCCTACCCTTTTGTAAATAGTTTAGTTTATGATCATATTTAAGGGAAACTATATAAAAATGTAACGAAGTTTGTCTTAATATTATTATATATAAGCGGCTTTAATTTTTTTTTTAAACAATAAAACCAACTTTATAAAAGCTCCCATTGTATACAATGGGTAGTCTTATCAATAGTTAGCAGGATACCTCTTACTTTAAGTATTTTTAATTATTTTCCAGTTTCTAAAATATTTGCTTATCGAAGAAATTGCAAGGAAATTATGAACATTCATCTTTTTGTAACACACTACGTTACTACTACACAATTTTATCCGCTTTGTCCCGTTGTCTTTGTTTCTAGCGACAAGGGAAGAACTTCCCATGGGTCACCCATCCTTTGATTGCTCCCGCCCAAGCACGTTTAACTGCAAAGTTCTCGTGTGATCTGCCATGCTTGTGGCCCCAAAATGAGTTGTTTTATTTAAGGCCAAAGTTTACATATAAACCTAGTACCTCTCCTGTGCACGGCCAATGTGGGATTCGCATAAGATGTGACAATATGCCCCTATCTATATATCAAACGGGTAGACCTGTGTAACTCAAATGCTAGTCGCAAAGGTTAGTTCTTGATGACATGAAAGACAATACGTACTTACAATGCTCCATTGGTTACTTCCGTAGTTCCTAATAACAAAATTCTCACCTTTTTTGTAATGGAAGCCAATCAAACAAGGTAATAGTGATTAGTGAGTGTTGTATGCAATTCTCAAGTAAATTATGAGATTCAAATCCTAATTTAGTATATGAAACACTAACTTTGGAACCCTAATTTTAAAAATGGGAAGGCAATAGACAACAAGGTTTGGAACCCTAATTCAGAGCCATCAAAGCTGAATGCAAGTGTAGGTGAAATTAATCAATTATGATTACTCTATATAGATCGTGTTTGTACTGAGATTTATAACCTTATCGATTATCAGTCAATATGTAGCAAACTAAAAGCCATCATCATGTAATAAAGTAATTTTGTTCACAAAAATGAGTACTTTTTGCACAATATTTAAATTAACCACGCATCATTTATATATGTGGTGGTACATATAATATTAGTTGTTGTTATGATATATATATATATATAGCACATGTATGATGGTGGGTTATGTTGGTTCCTTGTCTATTTTGAATTTTGTAATTTCAACCTTGGAACTCTGTAAACTTTGGTCAAATTTCAAATTATAACAATACTTTCTTTTTCCCCGAAAAAGTTAAAAGAATAATATATTCACAACATACTTCTCACATTCAAATTTCTTAAGAAAAATCACTTTTGGAATTTTGTGGTGCTTTTATTCCAATATTTTATAGTTTTACTAATGTAATTATGTAGTCAACAAATTGATGCGTGACATGCATTGAATAATAACATGCAAAATGTTGCTCGACTATCATGCAACAATTATCAAATAATGATTGTTAAGAACGCACAATTTATATGTTTTCAAGCATTCTCAATTCATGTTTTAAAATAATATGCGAATTACAAGTTGAACCGCTAACGGATCCAAAAATTTCAATAAACGATGACACCATATAATAACAAAAATAAAATTAATTAAGATTTAAAGATTTTGTACGGGTTTTATTGGGTTGAAATTTTCATTGTTAAATAGGTAACCAAACCAAATTATTTACAATTTAATGCTTATACAAGTATGAGAACATTAATAATGTTCTAACATAAACTAGGTATTAGTTATTTTTGACCCCCAAGAATATGTATTTTACAAACAAAAAACGAAAAGTAAACTATAATTTATTGTACGTTAGATCAACTTATGGCAAGTTTCACCGGTGTGGACGGAAGAGGTCCGCCCCTAAGCTAAACTGTAGGAAAATATGAAATAATTGTTCATCTTTTTTAAAATATGTAAAAAAATATTTAGTTAGTTTCTTAAAAAGAATTTTGTTAGCAATTATACTCAAGTAGGATTTCTTGTTAAAATACATGTTTAAAACACCATGAAAATGTGTATTTTTAAAAGTTTAAATGCTTATTAATCTAAATCCTTAGTAATTCAGACGAGATATATCGAAACCGCTTAAGAGTGAGCGAGTGGTTGAACGTTTAAAAAATAAAACACTCAAAATTCAAAAAGAAGTTATCTAGTCACGCGAGTTTTATTATTCGCTATTTAAAAAATGTCAGGATTTGTATACAATTTTTTATTATTCATAACAAAAAAATGGTTGATTGAACTATTATTAAACCCTTAAATCTGTAGATAAAAATAAAAGATAGTAAGTTAATACGGATATAAAAGTCTTGATTATTATATATAAAAAGAAAGTTATCATGCACAAATCACCACCGGTTAAAAAAATCTAATAATGCGGCTAATTTATTAAACTGAAGAAATCGCCTATTTCAGAAATAATTATGATCAACTACCCTTGACTTGGCCTCAAAGAGAAAAATCCAACCACCTCTTGACAAATTTTGTTGATTGCAAACCGTAATCTTGAAAATGTCAAGTTGCAGTTTGCTTTTAAAATTGAATTTCAAATCCCATTAATGCATTTTTGTTGAAGATTTCAGAAAGTAAAACATCATATTTATTTGAAGGAGACTAGAGTTTTTTTGGGGTATTTTTTTCATCACACCAATAATCTATTGTGTCGGGTTTTTCTTCATTGTATTATACATCAGACCAACTAAGAGTTCTCTCAACCACCGTTGTTTGCCGTGCTTCATCTGACCCTCGTCGTTGTTAAACCAACAATCTGGTTTTGTTTTTCTTTTAATTTTTTGTATAATAATTAAGTAAATAAGGGCATAAGACTGGCGGGGGATATCAACATCATATCGACAAATCTAGCAAAGGCCTAACCTGGAAACATAGGTTATCTATATACATATATATATATAATGAAAATCCGCTTGACCTGAGGATTGATGTGGTTGATGCATGACACCAAATCTACTAAAAACACGGAATTTAAAACATTAAATATCTCATATATTATAAAAAGGGGCACTTATTTCACTTCTCTCGTTTTTTGCCTACTATTTACATCAAATTGATAGCGCTTCTTCTTGTTTGTCTTGTAGACTTGTAATGTGCTCTCAAATTATTTTTTAGACGGAATATGATAGGAAAGGAAAGAAACAATGAAGTTTGTATGTTATTGAGTTATTTAAGAAGCGGAAAGAAAAAAAATATAGGGGGAAGGAGGAGTTATTTTGATCAAAATGTATAATCCCTATTGTGCGATGACCAGTTTCTTTTAATTACAACTCAAAAACTCAACCGAAACATTTTTTTTTCTTTCCCTTCACTTTTTTTTTCATTTGCGCTTTTTAAAAACTAGATAACATAGAGTTACTATTGACTTTGTACCTGTATTTTCCTATCCCTCTTTTTATGTTGAATGAAATTTTTTTATGTATATAAAATACTATTTTAAGAGATTTATTTATTCTTTAATAAATTAATTGCCTTTAGAAAAAACTAAAATTGTATTGGTTTCTTATTTTACCTAATTTAAAGTTATTTATTTAAAATCAGAAAAAATCCAGTGCTCCTATTCCCGAGGTTAAAATACAATCAATTTATTATGTAATATCTTAAATTAAAAACCCGTTATATTTTTATATATCTTTATTTTATTATAAATAGACCGCCCGTTTTTATGCCTTGTGTTTTTTCCTCTTTCCGTCTCAGAAAACCACCGTCAAAACCATCAACAGAGAGAGAGAGAGAGAGAGAGAGAGAGAGATCAATCGATTTCTCAATGTTCTTTGAACACACACACTGTTCGATCATTTGTAGGGCTTTCATGATTGGTTCGAACAAGAGCCTCATCCGATTGTCAACTTGTTTTCGCCAGTAAATGCGTCATAAAAAATCAGGCATTCAGATCGGGGAAGAACAAGTTCATTCCGATTCAAAAAACCCCAATTACAAAATCCAAATCCCAGCAGATTACAATGAACAACAACAACCCAATTGTAAGAGAAACTCATCAACCAAATTTCAAAAAGATCTGTTCTCAAATCATCATCGTAAAAATCCTAAGCTCATGAATCCCCAAAGAAGAACTCATCAGAAGTCCTTAATTTGTTGTTCATCTTCTGAAGCCCTTTTAGCCACCAAGGCAGTTGCTTTAAAGCTGTTGAAGCTTAGTGATGTGAAGCTTTTTTGGATTAAAACCCCTTCAAGGGTTATAATCCTTCTCTGTCTACCTTCAATCTACTTCTTTTCCTTAAACCATCATAAATCTTTGTATTTATATATAATCTTTGTAATAGCCCTTTGTATTCTTCTTCTATCTCTTCTTAATCTTCCCTTAATCCGCTTATTTGTTGCCAGAAACCTCCCAATCTTGAAGCTTTCTAATGCATCACAATCACGCACGCCAGTTGTTTGGTCAATTGGCTCAAAGAACCGATTTGAGGAGAGTACAGTTTCTGGGTTCTTGGTGAAGGTTTATAGCAATGGGGATGTTTATGAGGGTGAGTTTTATAAAGGAAAGTGTTCTGGAAGTGGGGTGTATTACTATAACATGAATGGGAGATATGAAGGTGACTGGGTTGATCAAAAGTATGATGGTTATGGTGTTGAAACTTGGGCTAAAGGGAGCAGATATAGGGGTCAGTATAGGCAAGGATTAAGGCATGGATATGGGGTTTATAGATTCTATATTGGGGATATGTATGCTGGAGAATGGATTAAGGGGCAGTGTCATGGGCATGGGGTTCATACTTGTGAGGATGGCAGCAAATATGTTGGGGAGTTCAAGGGAGGTGTCAAACATGGCCTTGGTCACTACCATTTCAGGTAAACCTTAGGCATCAAATTTTATGCTTATTTAAACGTTTATTATATGGTGTCTGTAATTTTTATTCTTGTATTGTGGAATTCATGTGTATAAAAAAAGAACTAAGCTTTGATTTTGGACCTTAGTTACTTTGAAAATTCGACACACCGCCTAAGATTTCCGGCCTAGACTACATTTGTGAAGCATGTCTTTACTCTTATCAATGAGCAATTTTGGACTGAAGTGCCTAAGTGTCATCTTAGCTTTTGCAGATTATTCGAACTCGCTTTATGTTATAAACTTTAGTGATTTTTTCAGCATTTTCGCTAGCCATTTAAGTATTTAAGATGTTCACTTCATAGTCCTTATAAAAGATATAAAGGAGTTACAGTTGATCTTACTTAGGGGGTTTTTGGGATTGCTTATTAAAACTGCTTGCATGCTTACTGCCTTTTGAAGTTAGCAACTTTAAAAAACTGCTTTCACTCACAAATGACCTGATAAACAGTTTGTATAAGCAATCCCAGACACCTCAAAACAACTTAGTGCTTAATTGAAAGGTAATGAGCAGATAAGCAGTGTTGTAGTGAGCGATCCCTAACTCAATTGAATACATGTAGTGCCTGATGTTTACTATTCAGATTAGAGTCCTCATTGAAGTGATACTTTCCAAACAGTTGTAATATTATAATTTGTAATAATGAACATATTTGTACAAAAGCGTCAAGTATGAATTCCTTTATTTGTATTTTGCGGATTTATTTTCTCATATCTTGTACAAAACCACATATCTTTGCAAACTATTGTGTGTTATTTATAAGAAATGAATATTCTAAAACGAAATACCAACTATGACCATTCAAGAATTCATCACCAAGATTTGTAGAAATGTTCATTTTAACATCTACGTATGTGAGTTTGATCATGTTTGAACTTTATAATCCAATCCTCTTAGGTAGGAAATTAAGATGCAGTTTCTTCTATCTCTATATGGAATGGAAACAATATGTGATTAAGCTTTTATATGATTCCATGGTGATGCAGAAACGGAGACATGTATGCTGGCGAGTATTTTGCAGACAGGATGCATGGTTTTGGTGTATACCATTTTGCAAATGGACATCGATACGAGGGTGCTTGGCATGAAGGAAGAAGACAAGGGTTCGGTTTGTATACATTCAGAAACGGTGACACACAATCGGGGCATTGGGAAGACGGTATTCTCAGCATCTCTCCACAATCTCCTGGGTTGCTTTCTCATGCCAAAGTTATTAAAGCAGTTGAGGTACTTCAAATTTCATTCCCCAAAATTCGTGTGTGTTTTGGAAGTGATTGTGATTTAGAATAAGTCAGAACCAGATAATCAGCAGTAGGAAAATGGGACGTAGGTGATACTATATGGATGATTTTTGCTATTTGAAACTGTGATAATCAGACGATCAGTTATTTAATTGTTTGGCAAAATTTTGATCTTTAAGCATTCACTATATACCCAATTACCCAAAAACTATTCGCTCTCAAAAAACTAATCCCGACATTACATTATGGTGACCGGCTTTTCACCATCTTTGGGTGGTTGTTTTTCAGGAAGCGAGACGTTTAGCTGAGAAAGCAGTGGCTGCAACCAACATGGACGAGAAGGTGAATAGGGCAGTGGCAGCAGCTAACCGGGCAGCAAATGCAGCAAGGGTGGCGGCAGTTAAAGCAGTCCAGAGCCGTTCATACCACCACGTTGACACTGACAATCCTAGATTGGTCATTGTCTGAACGGTTTGTGGAAAATTTTGTTAGTTGGCTGACGTGTTGTTGACCTGATTGGAACCTCAAAGGGTGATTTAGGAGTATATAAGAGATACTTCTTGTTTCTAGCCACAAGATAACTGTACTATTAGGTTTACAATTGCAAAGAGCACTAAAGTGCTTTGGTTTTTTGTTTAGGTCCATGAGAATTAGGGCACCTTTTTTTTCCCTCGTTAAACCCCTGTAAATGTAAATATATTTTACTTCAACATGGTAGATGTTGTATGTTCAGCTTCTGATGGGTTTGTGTTCAAAACACCGACTACACCTTACATATGCAAAATAATTATCAAGGGGGAGGTGGTTGTTCATAAAAAATGTCAACGCATACTTATAATATTTATATATAAAAAATGTTAAATTGATAAACAGAAAAATTATGTTGAAAAGATTTGAATTTGTAATCAACTAATCAATAATTAATCCACTTATGGCTCGTGATTATAGGCCCACAGCAGATCCTGATACATGCATGGATCCCAACCAACACGTTGGCTTCTTCATGAGCTAACAACACATGAATTCAGTAGCTCCTCAGTTTTGATGAAAAAGGGTCCAATGAAACTAATTCTAGATATATATATATACACACACACACATATGTGGGTTTCTAAAAAACTTAAATGAGACCACTTGAATTAGTAAGTACACAAATCAATCAAGAACACATGAATTCACTATGTTAAAAAAAAATAACAGCCGGTTTCTAATCTTAAAGATTCAGGTCCAGAAGCTTCAAGTCGTGCTATATGTTCCAAGAGTGGCAACCAACCCTCTTTCACACATGATGAAGTTGCAAGCACGCATGTTCTCCATTGCCAATCCCCTAAACTTGTGTGGTGCTTCCTACCTTAGTTCAGTTGAGGACCCAGAATTATTGATCAGGAGTAGCACAAATGTAAAAATACTAACGGTTGCATATATTATACCAAAAAGTTTGGTAAAAAAAAACACTACTTATAAAAAGTTTGAGAGGTAGCACCAGCTATACTCTATGCTTCAACTAAATCCGCCCATGTCCACACGAACACAAACACAAAGCGTGAACAGTGACTGTTTGGCAGTGGGTATACACGTACATATACATATACAATAGAGAAAAATAAAGAAATAAGAGTAAAAGTTATGAGTTTGGAGTGAATAAAGCGTGAATGATGAAAGCTAAAATGACAAAAATAATGAAAGTAAAAGATTACCAAACTGCAACCTATCAACTTACACTTGTCTAGGGGTGCAAACAGGACCCGAAAAGAACAAAAATCGGAAACTTAAAAAATTTGAAACCAAAACCTCACAATAAAACACCAACTTGGTGTTAGTTCAATATCGATTTGGTACTATAACCTATGATTTGTTTGGTTAGACGGAAAGAAATGACAAAGGAATGGAATAGACAAAAGAATAAAATAGAGGAGGTAATTGAATGAGTCATTACCATTCATCGACATATTTGGTTACTTTGTCGGAATGAAATGGATCATTACTATATGATGTTTGGTAAAGAGAAATAGACATAGCAATGGAAAAAATAACTTTTAATAAAAAATTGAAGGAAAAAAAATTAAATTGTAGCAATTCTTCCGAAGAAATGAGAAAAAAACACCCATCGTCCAAGGAATGAAAATCCTTAAAACAAAGGGAATCACATTCCGTACATAATGTTTAATTTCATTCATACATAACTAACAAACATCTTCAGACAAAGGAATGAAATGTTGGTTTCCATTCTCTTCCTCATTCCACTATAACAAACACAACCCTAGACGGACTTCTAGGAGGTTCGGATGAAAGTGAATGATTTACATTTGACCTTTCATTTAATTTATTACCCAACCCTGAAATTCGAGAGTGAATGGCTTACATTTGACCCTTCATTTAATTTATTACCCAACCCTAAAATTCGACCGCCATGAATTACTACAAGTGAATTACAACCATTAGATCTAATATATCAACATCTAATTAATAGCTATGATTTGTTATCTCATTTTCACCTAAATATTCATTCTTAATATATAACTCTCTCCTCTGGACCAAACCCAGTTTCCACATCTAAAATAAGCATAAGAACCACAACGAAAATTAAAATCCATCAACAAGATATATATTTATGTCTACATGATTTAACATCAAGAAGATTTCAAATAATAAAAAGTCAGGTGTTCCTGGATAATACCCGACTGATTCAACAAAACTGTCAAGATACCTATTACAAAACCGATCACAAGAACAATAGTAAGGGAAGACTTCAGCATTAAAAGATATAACTATCACTCAAAAAACCAAGAGAGCCTAACTCTCGGTTTGCTCCCTCAGCCTTCGGATCGTGCTCCTCACAGTCACAGCACTAGCAGTACTGTTATTATTCACAAAGACAAAAGATATCAGTAGGCTGAAAACAATGTAATCTGAAAAACTAATTGTAGAAGAAAAAGAAGGATTATTACTTCAATGTGTATGCACCCCCTGCTTTGACTTTGCCGCAATCCTTGCAACCCCAAATTCCAACAGCTTTTCTCTTCACCGCATACTGGGTAATATTTCATTAAAAACATACGGTTAAGAGAAGTCACGACGTCCCAGAGAGAGAGAGAGAGGGTCATTTTACTAAGTTTTATAAATTCTAACAGATATAGAATACCTTCCCACAGAATTCACAGAAATACTTGCTGTGCTGGCTGACCTCCATTTTCTTGATCTGCTTTCGCAGACTAGCACCATAACGGGTACCTGAGAATTAAACAAAAACAAGCGACACATTATCATCTCAGCAGCTCATCAGGTTACTGAATGACCTAGGTGGAACAAAAGGCTATATTTTAATGACCCATGATGTGCTAGCATAATTATGTTGGTTCATATGGTACAAATGAAAAGTGTAATGGTATTTTACAAATTATGGATCACTATAACAGTTATCTAAAGCATACTTCCATTTTACTTCCGAATAATAGACACGTACTTTCACCTTTTACAAACAATAGCAAAGTTCTATAGTTGCTAGGATCGTTAAAAAGATGAATATGTTACTATTTCTAATAATTTCCAAAGTGGGTCAGCACATTGCTATTATTTGTAAAAACAGTTCAAGTATCCTGCTACTTATAAATGATTAACCCAAAATAATACACTAAAGATTTAAAACATTTTCAAGATTGTTGTTCCCTGCCTATAAAAGATCTATCCTGCAGCATGTGAATACATTAACTACTTTTTTTAAACAAACAAGTTGTAAAAGCTAAATTGTAATCATGTATTATCTTAGGCACTTTGCTACTTCCACTGAAATCAATAAAACAAAACAAAACACTTACCATACTTTCCAACAATCCCAGCCTTCTTTGTCCTCTTTGTCTGCAGATCAAATTCCCAGGAAAACAATCAACGTAAGTTTAATTTGTAAAAAACATATGAAGTTAACTGATGAGCTGAAACTGAGACACAGGACCTCCTTTGGAGTATCACAAGCTTTCAATAGCTCAAATGCGGAATTCTAAACTTTTTTTACATTATATCTTATTTAATCTTAGGTAGTTCGGCAACAACGATGGTAACCATGTTGTTCTAACAATGTTGACAAGAATGAATCATTAATCAATCATATCATGTTCATGTTGTAAGTCACGCTTTTAAATATCTAAGGACTAAGGGCATTTACCTTCTAAAAAATATATCTAGATGATTGAATTATCATGAAACACGTTTCAAATCCATAACTACCCAAAATCAGTCACTTTTAGATTAAAAGAAAATATGGCGAACTTTAACAGAAAACCTAACAATTCGAGAATACCAAAATGATACATACTACGACTCAAATTAAAGACCAAAACGAAGACGCATCAAGTACTAAAATCTGACATGTAAACAGCCCATATAATCAACTAAAAACAGTAAACAACGATAACAGAAGTCACAAACAATAGCTACGCTGATTCTGAACTAAATTAAACGATTTACTTGTTTGAAAATTTGACAGAATGATAATTTTCAAGAGAGACGATACCATTTTGCAAGATCAGAAGGATAGTAGCAGAGAGATGGAGCACGGCGCTTTGACGGTGACAACGAACTGAAGCCCTAAAAGCCTTCGAATACATAATTTATAGCGGCCGGAATCATTGAGGTTTCGGCTTCATTGGGCCGAGAGAAGCCCATTGGGCAAATCCGATCTGTAGCTAAGTAGTAGGAGTATAATCTATTGGGCTTAAATTTTGGTTGTTTTGTGGGCTAAGTGTGTTCAGTAAATCATAGTTAAGGTGATTAACTGATTAAGACTCAATTAGTGATTTAAATATTATAATTAATTTAGTATTTTTACAAGAACATTATTATTTTGTAGATGCTCTGAGAGTAATCATAGTATTTACTGACGGTTAGTCAATATTTATGTTGTCAAAGAAGATGAAAGAATGTTATTTGTCAAATTAATTAATTTTAACATTGGTCAACTAGACCTAAAAACCAATGACCAATCTTTATGTATTTGGAGAATTAGTTTATTGACACCTTTTGAGATTTTAGGAAATAACTAAGAAACTAGTATAAAGATTTTACCGAGTATAATAACCTTTATGGGTAATTGAAGAGATTATGTGATTTAATTTAAGGGTTTAGTATCCGAAAGTATACCGAAATTGTCACCTTTTTGCTATTGTATATGTCAAACTTTAAATACTACCATTTGATATACTCAACATTCTAAAATTACCATTTGATGTATCTAGAAACTTGTTGTTCGGATTGCAGGTAATAATATGAATTTTGATTTATTTTTAAATAACCCAAAAAGGTTTAATCATCATCATTATCATCTTCTTCTTCTTTTTCATCCATGAACAAATCTGGAACATAAAAGGATTGGGATCTTGAAAATCGCTAAGCAAATCAATACCCCAGGAACCATAAGCGAGATCTAGAAGATTAATTTGGACAAACAAGATTTTGACTCGATCGATAATGATTCATAGCAGATTCCAGGGTTTGAATGCTCGCTGAAGATAATGGAGAACAAACCTTTTGAATGTTCAAACGATTTGAGTGGAAGATGAACAATAGATCTGGAGCTACATTTAAGCGCATAAACACAACAATTTGGACAAATCAATTGAATAGCATAAAAACCCAATAAATCGCATAAAAACCCAATAATCTAGACAAATCGATTGAATCGCATAAACACCTAACAATATAGACAAAACCCTAACATTTAAACCCAAATCTGGTGAAGATGAACCATATTAATAATCAGTACCTACAAACAATCGACCCTAAAATTTAATCAACTAGCCTTTGAATCACCTCAGTGCTAAAGCCGCATATGCAAAAACCCTAAATCGGACCTAAAACGCAAATGAAGATAAAAAACAACCTTCAAACCTTCGGCCTTTGAAGATGAAATCACACCTAGATCCGTGTGATGGAAATTGATAGAAATCGCACCTATGAACAGATCTCAACTAAACTGAGCAAAAACAAATTGATTGAGGATGAAGATGAATTGATGTTAGGATTTTCAAATCTGAAATCTCAAAACCAAATATACATATGCAGATGAATTATCAAAAAGAAGGGTCAGATGAAGTGAAAATAATCAAAATTTCTAGATTTATGAGTTAGATTTACTAAGAATCGATAAAGGAAACTGATGAAGCCGAGATGGTGATTTTGTTATTATTATTATTATTATTAAAATGGTATTTAATTACTTTTCCAATTATTTTAAATCAAGTTAACTTGTTTAACCTGCTATCAAAGGTTATAGTACATCAAATAGTTAATTTTAAAAGTTTAGTATATTAAATGGTAGTTTTTAAAGCTGAGTATATACAATAGCAAAAAATGATAATTTCGGTATACTTTTGGATACTAAACCCTTAATTTAATTATGGATAACTATTATGAGGGAGTATACTCACATAGTAATTTTTCTAAACAATGTCACACATCAAATGTGATTTACAACAAGTTATTACTTTACCGATACTATATGGAGGGGCATAATATATTTATTTTAATAAGATAGAGTGTGGTTATCGAAAACATGTGTACTTTATACAAACATAAAACTAAATGAACACTTAAAATTGAATAATGACGTCATGTTTTTATACAAACATAAAACTAAATGAATTTAACCTTAATTCCGTTATTGAATCTGATCATGTCAATATGTAAAAAACTATTGAAGCTTTATAAATATATAATATTAATTAAATTTTTTAATAATATATATTATAAGTTTTTTAAAATACATTTATTAATAATAGAGACTATTATATTAATATAGTATACATATATTTATCATATATGATTTAATAAATGTTAGGGGCTGTTTGTTTGCTGCTTAATGGAACCATTCAGCGCTGAATACTGAATCATTCAGCAATCGGCGTGTTTGATTGCTGCCTCTGAATGAAGACTGTGTTGAATGATTCAGCATAATGCTGCTGAATCATTCTACTTTAATATGCATTCTGAATCATTAAGCACCAAGTATTTTACTCTAATACTTCTTCTTTCACATGTTGTCTTGTTAAACAATCATATCTTATAATATAATATATCACTATTAAGGTTGAAATGATAATTTGCATCATTTAGATTATTCATTCAGAACCATTATCAAACAGCATGTCACATTCAGAAGCAGATTCATTCAAAGCCTTTGAATTATTCAGACCACGAAATCATTCGGTGCTTAATCATTCTGTTTTAACAAACAGCCCCTTAGAAGGAATTTGAATAGGAAGGATTTTGATTTGGAAAGTAATTCGTTCCTTTTTGTGTTTGGCAAGAGAATAGAAAGGAATTTGAATTCTCACCAAATTTCGTACAAACAAAAATACAGACAGATATTGACCACCTCCCTTCACCGCTGCTGCCTGTTGCCGTCGCTGCCCCCAACATCCCTGTCGCCGTCGCCACCACTGCCCCAACACCGCCACCACTTATGAAGCACTAATCGTTGGTTGACCTCCAAAGACAAAGCAAAAGACGCAATCGTCGCCACCACCTACAAAGCCCTAATTGTTGCCACCACCTAAAAAGACGAAGCAGAAGAAGTCGCTTGTTACTGGTCGGGACACCTCCGTCGCCATCACCGGTCACCACGTCCATGGTTGAAGAAGTCGCCGTCGCCGTTTACGAAGCAAAAGAAGTCGTTGTCGCTGGTCGGTTTGAGTAGTTGAAAGGCTTGGTGAAAGATGGAATCTCAATTTCATTGATGCTAAGAAGGAATCTCAATTCCTTCATCTGAGGGAAAGTTTTCCCAACCTAAATTCTAATTCTTTCTATCAAAAGTGAACCAAACATGGAATTGTATGGGAATTGGATTTCAATTCCATAGAATTCTTAAGGAATCCTTCAAACCAAACAACCCTTAAGGCCCTGTTTGTTTCGTGGTATTTCTTGAGATTTCCTGGATTTAAGTTTCAAATCCTGAAAAATCATGTGTTTATTTGAAAAAAAGGCAAAGGATTTCAAATGATAGGATTTCCTTGAAATCCTACCAAATGCTTTAGACATGAAATTTTATAAATCCTCCCACCCCCTAGTATTTTCAAATCCATAAACAAGAGAATCTTCAAATTACCATATTATCCTCACCCCACCGCCACCCTACCTACCCTTACCACACCCCTACGCTACCCTACCCCCACCCCTTACCTACCCCCACCCTACCCCACCCAATCCTACCCCATCCCTACCCTACCCTCACCTTCTATCCTACCCTACACACGCCCTACACTACCCTACTCTTACCGCAACCCACCCCTACCCCAACCAT
>JAUEJL010070431.1:0-16697 GCA_032274825.1 Drosophyllum lusitanicum | reverse complement strand
GGGGTTGGGCAAAGGGGATGAGGATGGGGAGAGCGATCCCCGATACCCCCGACCCCGTTGCCATCCCTACATATATTTTAAAGGAGAAGGTATTTTTTTTAAAAGCTTACCGTTTAGAAGTTATAGTTTATGAATAATACTCATAATATTTAACTAGCATGGTATCTGCGCATTGCGGCGGCAACGAATAATTTCTATTCAACAATATGTTTGTTTTCAAGACTTAAGAGATATGATATTCATGTAATACGGTGATAATAAATCATTTTTGTTGAAAAATGTCTATTTTCTTTATTTTTTTTTCATTTTCATTTTTTTCTGTTCTCCATCAATTCTTTCATTATGTTTTAAAATAAATTTTGAAACAATAAAATAATAAAAAAAAGTCTCTACCTATAAAATAGGTCGAATTGCATGAAAAATACATGGTGTAAATTAGTAATTTGAAACTATTTGACATTAAAAGATTAACAAAGAAAGTAAAATAATGGATAATTGTTCTATTTTATTTTGATTATATGAGCTTTTTAATTTTTTTAATATTTAAAAATTTTGGTTATAGGTTATTTAAGTTTATGAGTTCTACCTATACACATTTTTAATAACTGAGTCAAAATATTTATGATAGTATATTTATCACTTTGGTGGTCAACTGTATAGTCCGCTTGCCCCAAGAGGTCAAATGTTCAAATCCTGGTTGCTTCCATCAAGGGTTGGCTTGGGAGTTGCTTCCAGAACCAGTCACGGGCAACACTGTTTAGATCATGTACATTAGAGCCAAAAACTCACACCTCGGGAAAACGTTAACAGGGAAAATCCGTTTTGAAAAAAGGAAGTTATGAAAAATATTTTTTAATAATTAAGTTAATTTTTATTGACTTGGCCTTTCAAAAAAAATTGTATTGGCTTGATTTTTTTAAATATGGAAGGATTATTTATTAAAATGGAATATAATAATTTTATTAACTTTATCTTATAATTACTCCATTTAATAGATTCAATTTAATTTATATTAGGGGTAATTAAGTAATTTTAAAATATTTAAAATTTCAGAGTTTTAACAAAAGGCTTAAATGTTTTATAATATAGTATAAGGTGAAATGATACGTGCAGTTATAATATTTTATAAAGGGAAATGATGTGTGCAGTCAGCAACACATATCTTAAGTGTTATTGCACACACATAACACTTAAATGAAGGATATTTTAGTCATTTAAGTATTTTAATGATTTAAGTGTACCGTATTTAAAATAGGTTTTATTGACTACACATAATTTCGCAATTTATTTTTAATAAATGTTAGATATAGAATGTAGTTTAACTCACTTTGGTTATCGCATCAAACTCTTGTTCCTAATCTCAACCAACCCTACCCTTTAAGAAAATTGATTTTCCAACAACTAATAAATACAATATACAAACATACGTCAAAAACTCAATTATAGTCATCTGACCATCCATACAGAATTACAGACGAACAAGAAATATATTCTATCAATTAATCTTTACTCGACATATTTCACATGTGTTTTAAAAAATATATATTCTATCAAATAGTCTTTATTTGACATACAATGAGAGGATTATGAAAGTTGATTGTATTATTTTTTTAAATAGAAATTCCAGTGTTCGGGTCAAATTTTCCTGTCACTTAACTCCTATTTGATTCAGCTCGTGTATCGTGTCGAACCCTTTTCCAGGTTGTTTTTTCGGGTAAAAATTACTGATTTTCAGGTCGGAGTTTCTTGTCGAGATGATCACCACGTTATTAATGAGATATTTTATAGATAATCACTACTATACTTTGACTAGTGGGACGTTGTAAAGATGATCACTACCTTGATTATGAGACATTGTAAAGGTAATCATTACCTTGCTTAGTGATACAATGTCCAGATTTGATATATGTACAGGTG
The DNA here is from genome assembly GCA_032274825.1 of Drosophyllum lusitanicum. NCBI lineage: Eukaryota > Viridiplantae > Streptophyta > Magnoliopsida > Caryophyllales > Drosophyllaceae > Drosophyllum > Drosophyllum lusitanicum. The sequence goes on along the minus strand of JAUEJL010070431.1, from coordinate 14,780 downwards.
ATTAGCAGACTCAAGGTTAATCCAACTGAAATGCAGTTGATGGCAGCCAAAAGGATCTTACATTATCTGAAAGGGAGTTGAAACTATGGGATTTTGTATAAGCGAGAAGGGTCAGCAGAACTAGCAGCCTATAGCTATGTTTAAGCCTAATAACAAAGGGTTAGCATCCTCTCATATTTAGGCCAAACATGATTGATCATGTTCTCTCACAAGCATGAGAGTGAACCCTACAAAGGGGACCCATTTTTGACTAAAATAAGGGACTCACTTTCATGTTTGTAAGAGAATATGATGAGTTATATTTGACCCAAACATGAGAGGATCTTAACCCAATAACAAATCCATTTCCTTGTACTTGTTTTCTCTTCCGATAGCTATAGTTTTCTTTTTCTAATTAATCTGAGTAGCCGACCCGTTTTACGAGTCGACTAATGATAGCTATAGCTTGTTAACACTATATACGTTTATATAGATTATAAAATCTTTTTATTATATAATATATTATATATGATGCTAATTAAGAACGATATTAAAATTATTAAAACCAGTAAACTACTACCATAAACAACAATATGTATCATGTATGTAATATGATAATAGCAAAGGGAGTCAAAGTCATGGTCTTTGTACTATTTATTGGTTTGGTAAGTCACAATATAAGTATGAAGGAGTGAGTGAGATTAACTCAAAGTTTAATTAACGTCAAAACTAATAACTTGAACGAAAGAATGTCTTAAACCATACCTTAATTCAATTATAATCCAAAAATTAAGATTCCGTAGAGTTTGCATTTGACGTAGCTTTAATTTGCTTAATAAACACATCAAAACATCAACTAAGTTAGGCCAACCGTTGCTACATACTCCTTCTATATCATTGCCTTGGAATCAAAGCAAAGCAGTTGCAGTTTCTTTCTTGGCCACCATCTCCAACCTTCCTCTATCGCTTTCTTAATTACTAATTTCTCTTTTATATTCATTCATTTGTCATCATCATATGATCATATGCACAACTTCTGGCTCAATTTCTTCATCTATCAGCTGCTTCATTATATATTATCTTGAAACTTTTATATATCCTACCCGCGGGTGTATGATCGGCTTCTTCAAGTTATGATTGATTTCTAGAGGTTTTGATCATACCCCGTGTCGGTTTCTTGAAGTTCTAAGCTTACCCATATCGGTTTCTTGAAGTTCTAAGCCTACCCAAATCAGTTTCTTGAATCTGTGACCGATTTATATCGGTTTCTTGAATATTGGCCAAACGATCAAGTTTTGAAGTTTCGATCATATCCATATCGGTTTCTCGAGGTGTTAATTCTAGGAACCTTGAATTATAACCTAATTTTGTTATAATTCATGCAAGAAAAGCATGTTTTTGAGTTTCTTGAAAGGAAAGGTTCATGGGTGTAGGTTAGTTTGAAGGTATAAAATTGACAATTTGGTACAAACTCATAAAGTTGTGATTTTTTAAGCAATGAATACACGATACTTGTTTACACCAGAATCACTATGCAACTCCGCGGTGGCGGTTTCATTTTCGTTGATACCGACGGTGAGAGAAGAGGGGCCGATAGAGGACGTGGGCCCGCGAAATCGGGCTACAAATCGAGCCACAACCGGGTTCCCTTCTTCTTTCTTGGTAAGAATGGCAATAAGGATATCAAGAGCTAGGTGGTATAGTTTTGCAAGAAGAGTGTTCCATTACCAAAACGGGCCAAGATCGAATATCGGGTCAAACCCGTTTAATACAGGTGGTTGGATGTTTATGGAATTAATGTGTTTGATTTTTCAAATTGGGGTGATAACGTATACTCTATCGGTTTCCAAAGAAGAGAAGCCTGTTTGGCCCATGAGAACATGGGTTTCCGGGTATGGATCCGGGTGTGTGCTTAATCTGGGTTTGTTGTTCTGGCGATATCGGGTTTTTTGTGGGACCCAAGTTGGAGTAGAACATTCTGTTAACATCGAAGAATCGAGGTAACAAAAATCTTAACTTTTCTTTTAACATAAAAAAGTGCCACACGTGTTTATGTTATCTAAAAACATTAGGTTGATATTTAAATATTCAAAATACATATGAAAATCGTTAGATTTACAAAAAAAAAGTGTAAAGCTGTTTTAATATATTATTATTATTATTATAAATAAAAATCATACATAGAAAAGATGTATAATAATCCGAGTGATAGACTGAATAAAGCTCGTAAACTTTTAGGGCCTCTAGTTTATGCACGGACTAATAACAAGTTAGTGAAATATTTAGAATCTATTTTATAAGTGAAAGAACATCTTCTTTGATTTAAACTATAAAGTAAAACACTGTTGGCCCAATAATATGATAATATTCTACATCCGCTCCTGTTTAAAAAAGATTCTTGATGCTATGAATTTTCTTTTAGAAATCGTGTAATTATGCTTTGCCCAGTTATATACTCGTTTAGCCCGTTGGTGGGTTCTAGCGGGTAGGGCTTGTACACTATAGCACCCCCTATCCCGATCCCTTCCTTCTTTTCTTGGCTTGTGTAAAATGCATGATATCTCTCTCTCTCTCTCTCTACTCTCACATATTTAATTAAAAAATGGGAAAAATTAGATGTTATTGAAAGATAAAAAAAAAGATATGATTAAAAAATTGGGTATAATAGAACTTTTTTCCTAGTGGTAAGGTGGTCCATTGTCCTCCTTAAGGTCATGGGTTCAATCCTTACCCTAGGTAAACATCTTGGGGGTGATATTTTCCCACATCGTAAATGTTTGGTGGGTTTGGTAAGGGGAGACTTTGATGAAATGGTATCAGGTTTAATTCCGTCCCCTTACTCGGACAGCCAAGACAGGTGATCATTGTCTGCCTGCAGGTCCTTGGGGAAGGGTCGGTTCGAATCTATAAGATCCCGGGTGCGGGGTTGGCCCGATATAAACAACCTTGATAATAGAACTTTTTCCACGTCAAAATCATTAAAACTTAGATTGTTCGATTCTTGATTGCCAATTGACTTTATTCTATGGAAAAAATATTGTTTTGAAGCACACAAAGCTAGACCTAAACGGTTACATTTCGAAACTTGTACGGTACAATTTATAATAAGCTAATGTACAAATATTTAATGCATAACCCAACTCCTTAGTAAATATGTATATTTGTGTATGCTTTAACTTTCTTAATTAATAATCACCACTCACAAATGATAAACTTTTCATTTATTGTTCTAGTTTGACTTGTAAGATTAAAATATATGAAAAAGGATATAAAAATTGTAATAAGAATAGAAGAATCAAAGATGTGTTAGCTTACAATTTATAAATTGAATGTTCGAAAGAAACTTATGGACCAAAATTAAGCTTAAATATTTCAAATAGTAGTTAATAATCAATAAAGTAACCATAGATCGAAAAATCGCAAAAACTCAAGTACGATGTTGAATAGTTTCGATACTCTTATACAGAGAATGTCATATCTTTTTACGAATTATAACTTGTAAGAGCACAAGTAGCAATAACTACTATAACTAATTGTTATAATAACTAAAGTTCACTAAGTTTTGCGGTATTTATTTTATTTTAAAACAATAATAATTGTCATAATTGGACCATGTTTTTAATAATAATAATAATAATCTTGGGAAAAGAAGGAAAAAAAGAAAAAGGAGAAAAGATCATTTCGGGTTGTCATGGGGATAATGAGAGGAGGTAATTTTGGAACAATCGGATTAATTTTGTTTTTATTATACACAGGAATATGCAAATGATGAACAAATTTCGAACATTTATGGAGCTATTCTTTGCGATATGGTTTGTGATGGGGAATGTTTGGGTGTTCGATTCCCGGTTCAGGACATTTCAAAAGGCTAAAAAGCTTGACGTGCTTTGCATCTCGCTACTTGCTTGGAACGCGATTACTTACTCATTTCCTTTTTTATTGTTTCTATTTCTATGTTGTTTGGTTCCACTTATTAGCAACTTGCTAGGGTACAATATGAACGCTGGCTCAACCAATCGTGGTGCATCTGAAGAACAAATCTTGAAGCTACCAATTTTGAAATACGAAGAAATCAGAGCCGATTTAGAACATGGGAAAGCCATAGTTGATAGCTCAACCACTGTAAGTTTATTAATACTACTCACTGAGTTTATAGGCATAAGAAATGTCGCATTTTAATTTTATAATGGCATAATGCTGATAAAATATGTATTTACAGGAATGTTGTATATGTTTATCAAAATATAAGGAGAAGGAAGAGATGAGACAATTGGGATGTTCACATACATTCCATATGACATGTGTTGATCAATGGCTCAAAATTGTATCATGTTGTCCTCTTTGCAAGCAAGAATTGGAACGTTGACATAGATTCATATATGAATTTGAATACAGACATCAATGTTGATATATAAGGATGTTTGAATTTGTAAAAAACATAAACTTGGTTACTAGAGTGAGAAAAGTGGTGTAGATTTTGTAACTCACCAGTAATCCAAAATGTTTGGATCTATATTTTATTTCTATTTTTTAATGTTCTTGTATAAATTAAAATGGTTTTTTAGTTCATTAGTGAACATAGTGTTTGATCAAAGAAATTTCTCTCTTTTTTCCATGTCATTCACTGATGAACACAGTGTTTGATGAAAAAAATATCGTTATATAATAATGTTTTTTTAGGTGTCTGTAATAAAATTAGTTTAAAACTCATATTATTCTTTTTAAGTATTTCTAGTGTATGATTCATGTACACACGAGCGAACACATTCTTGAATAGTATTCCATAACAATCTAAAGATGTTTTGAAATTTTCCAAGTGTCTAGTAAATTGTTCATTAATGAACAAATGTGTAATATATTATGAAACAATGTACTACAAAATACAAATACATGTTAAGAGAGAGAGAGAGAGAGGAGGAGGGAGACCCGATATGCTCGAGAGAGAAAAAAATTGAAACTTCATAATTTTAACATTTCTAACCAAATTGATTTTTTTCCAACAAATACACATACCCCCATTAAATTACAACTATGCATATAATGGGACCTGAGTCATCAACCTGACGAAGCGATGAACAACTTAATAACACCTAGGCCAAGAACCCTTTGGTAAACCAAATTGAAATAATAAATATGGTTAATATGAATCATTGATCAATAAGATATGGGTTCTTACGGTTCTGATAAAACAAGATATTCTTATTAAACCGTCCGTATGTATTTATGGTGATGATTTGTATATAATAAAAATTTAGCATATACAACAAATAATTTTATTTAAACGGTATTACTTTTACATATGTTAATGAGAAAAAAAACTTACAAGTTTACAAGAGTAAAAATCTCATGATTATTATACATGATAAATATTTTTTACGCTCAAATCATCACCCATATATTTACGTTTATATGTGAAGATGGAAGAGAAAGTAGCCGGTAGGAGAAAGATATCTTAATTTTTGTCACTACATTATAAAGTGCCATATTTTGTCTCTATATTTTAAAATCCCAAATACTTAGTTTACAAGAAATATTCATATAGGTAGATAGATAGATAGATATAACAACCTATCACTATTTGGGTGTGTTTGGCGAAACTAGTTGGGGCTGGAGTTAGGACTGATTCATTGATAATCCTAAGCTCAAGCCATAAGCTACTTGAAAAGCCTTTTATTTTAGGGCTTATGAGAGATTATATTTTTAATAATCCCCACAAATTTTTAACACCTGAACAAGGCTAGAGAGATGTGGATTATAAAAACTAAAATATCAAGCCCCTTTAATCCCCCATAAACCCGTTGCGAAATACACCCTTAAAAGAATAATTATATTGCAGCCGAAATTTGACAAAACCAAATTGAGTCGAGGTTTTTTGACTTGTGGCAATCGTCTTTTGTTATATTTACGTACGGATCATCCAATATAATAAAAAAAATATTTAAAATAATAATTACTTTAGAATTGAAAACAACATTGTCTTTAAAGAAATTGGTAAAGAATAGGTGATTATCAATAATTGATAAAGAAAAACTTTGAATATAATCTGTTAGTTTAGTTTTTCATAAGTAATATTTCAACCTAATTAAGTATCCAAAATTTACCAGTTCTAATCGATTGCGAAACCGTTTGTTAGGGGTGAGCAGAAAAAACCGAACCAGAAACAGTAAAAACCGAACCAATATAACAATTGACGATTTTGGTTTTTAGAATTTCAAAAAATGACTTTTTCGGTTTGGTTTTGGTTTTTACAATTCCAAAAACCGAAAAACCGAACCGAACCGTTCCAAGAGGTAATATTGTAAATATACGTTTCCAAAAAATCAAATACCTTATGACTTTCCATTTACATAGCCGCCCCCATTTACATTAGGGTTTCACCAAAGAGGTCTCACACTGATTCAGATCTCCTTCGCAGTTGCAGCTTTGTTTAGTCATCGGACTACTCGATCGATTGAGTTCACCTACATCACTTCATTTCGAGTCGACTAGTTCACTTCTCGATTTTATCCATTTTCACTTAATATATAAATCCATTTCTAGTTGTTTATCTCGATTTGCAGATTTTAGTTTTCTGAGTTGTATGCGGTTCATCTGGAGTTGGTTGTTCATCTCGATTTCAGTTTTGCTAATATGTTATTTATCTATTTGCTTTGGGTTTTGATTTGTTTCAACTTTGACTTTAAGGTTTAAACTTATGACAGACATTTTGCTTGTATCAATTGCAATATATATAGCTTAAATTAGGTGAAATACATCTTGATGTTTTTAATATAACTTCAATCTCGTTTAATTTCATATTTTTACAATTATGGTTGTAGGCTTTAAATCTTGATGGCAAAAACGGAAAAACTGTAAAACCGACTTCAAAACCGAAAACCGAACCACTCCAAAACCGAACGGTTTTGGTTTTGGAAAATTTTTGGTTTGGTTTCGGTTTTATGCCAAAACCAAACCTTGCTCACCCCTACCGTTTGTCAATAGTGCTGAAAGTTATCCTTTTTGTTGTTCTGCTTGCAAAATAAAGAAAGAGTGGGGTGTTTGTGGGGGGTGGGGGGTTCACCACACGGGGATACCATCACAAAGGTTGGAGGTGGGGTGAAGGTGAAAAAGGGGCGAAGATCACTACGGGTGAAGTTGTGGGGTGGGAAAGGAGTGGGCCCAAGGTAGGTAACACTCTTTTTCTTTTTTTAATTTTTAATTTAATAATTAAGGAATTATGTGGGTTCAGAATATAATGTGATTGAGAGTGATCACTAGTGAGTGGTGAATTAAGTGATGAGATAAAAGAGTTTACGTGACAGTATGGTGGTTGTGAGGGTTGTTATCACTCCTAAAAGTGAAGATAAGGGATAATGGGATATATATATATATATATACTAGTATCGTACCCGTGCAATGCTGCGGCAACAAATAGTTTTTGTTTTACAACATGTCGCTTTAAAAATGTAATGATATCTTATTTGCGCGATTCAATATCACGAAAAAGTTTTCTACAGTAACATGTCCGGTTTTTTCAAAATTTCTTTTATTTGCATCTAACTATTTTATTAATTTTAAAAATAAATTCTGAAAGACATTAAAATAAGGAAAAAGATTTACATTGATGAAATAAAGAGAGAGAAGTTAATAATAATTTGAAAATTATATTGATGTGGGTGGATAATTGTATTAATGTGAGAGAGTATATTTTAAATAAATAAAAAATTAAAGTAAATTAGGAGAGATAATGAAATGATTAAAGATCGAGTGGATATGATTAATTTAGATATAATGAAGGGTCAAGATTTTGTCTTGGTTAATTTTAAGAACTCTTAAAATTAAATATGAGAGAGAATGTTAAATGATTTATGTAATAGTATAGATGTATGTGTGATACCTGAAATGTGAGTAGAGGATCTCCTTATATAGTAGGAATTCCTTTAAAAAGCTATGGCTACTTTTTTTAACATAGGGATCTAAGTATCTAAAGCGAATAATGGCGGTATGACACCTTTCCAACATTGATAGGTCCCGACAATGCTATTTACAGGGAAATGTGGGCTGGGGTGTCAAAATTTCTAAACTCGTTTAGCATGACCTGAACTTGAACCCAAATAAGCTAATTAAGGTCGAGTTTAATAGGGTCGTAAGTCATAGTCAGGTTATTCGAGTTTACTCGAGAAACTTAAAATCTAATTAAAGTAGGTTTAGGGTAGCTTTCTTAGATTTTTCCTAGGTTCAGGTTTGTTTGTGTTACCGGATCAGAAAAAAGCATAGGAAAGTAAAAAACAATAACAATTTGTGGATCCATTAGGGCTAATTGTGCAACTAAAGGGAAGAGAGCAAAGCTTACCTCTAATTTTATGTAGATTTAAGGATGTACGCATCATGTGAGGAACCATTTATCATGGAAACACCCATCACATTTTCCCTCGTTAGTGCTAACTTCCATCCTAGTGCAGATCCAAGTTTGAAATCCTTTGATTTGTGTTCTCTCTCTAGAAATTAAACTCTCTCTTTAGAGTCTAAGGGAAACTCATTCTCTCTCTGGAAGCTCTCAGTTAACTCAAATAATTGTCTATAAAATTGTAAAAATGTTGTCGATGCGTCTTTGCAGTTCTTCAGATAAGTATTTTAGAAAGTCATATAATAGTGGCGTCCAGTGTTTGATAGATACGCATTTGATGTCCATGTGTTTCCTAGAATGCTATGAAACATTGACCGAATGTATTTATGCATTGTGTATAAAAAGTAATCGACTTGCATGGAAAGATGACTATACGCTAGGTCACCATGCATATTCAACAGTTTTGCTAGACACAGTTGCACCACAAAACCTTTCAATTTGGAATGTATATTTCAGTCTCGCATGGTCTAACAATGACATCAACATACACAATCAGAAGAGTTACATATTCATCATGTAGAATTGGTACTAACAAAAGCAAGAGTATGCAAGAATTGATGTTAAGAGAACATTCAATCTCAATGTCATCCATGGACGGTTATATTATGTAATAATTATTTAGTTCATTGCCAATTTCCATACGATTTGATGAAACATATTTGGAAATTTGAATTATAAAAAACTTATATTAACCTTAGTTCAAATAAACGTTTTTTCAAACATAAAAGTTTTTAGTGTGAGAAATGACATCCAAAAGGCAATCGCAATCGGCCAATCACAATCATTTACATATCTAAAACTGTTGTGATATAAGCCGTGTCAAGAAAAAAAGATTCTATATCATTTTATTTTGTATTCCCACTTGCTGGACAAGTACCTAAGAGGATGAAATAGAAAGATGAGCAAATAAAGGGTGATTCTAAATGTATCCCCTTCTTTTTACATGTCATATCAATAGATCGAAGAATTGCGGTCTATGCTCTTTCTAAAAAAATACTACTTGCTGATCCCACAAAAGACCCTACAATGTGTGTGTTTTTCAGCCCAGTTCACTACCAGTATCTGCCTACAAATATTCCCTCTCTCACCCATCTCAACCCACCATTACCTCCTTGTTCCACACACTCTCTCTCTCTAGAGCGGACAAACCCCTGCATCTGATTCCAACTATTCAGTTCTATCTTTCTCTCTCTACACAACAATGAGCACCGATCTGAAGTCCAAATTCCTGCAAGTTTATGATTCTCTCAAATCGGACCTAATTCACGATCCGTCATTTGAGTTCGACGACGATTCGCGTCAGTGGGTTGAACGGGTACGATTAAATAACTTCATTTCAATTTTAATTAATAGACAATGTTCTTCTTCACCACCTCATTAAATTAAATCTCTCGTTTTTTGATTTATTTTTTGCATGAATGCATTTACTGCGTTGACTGAGGATGTTCCTTTTCCGCTGACTTCATTCGATGTGTTTTATTTTTTGAATTTTATATTCAAAATGCACCGATTCGGTGGGATTCATTGTGACAATCAGGATATGATTTGCTGATAGTTGCTATTGAATATTGTTGCAGATCAATATATTCCGTAATTTGATGATTCAAACTTTACGTACAAAATCTTCATTATCATCTATTTGGCCACGATCTTGCACTTGGGTGTTTTCGATTTTGCGTTTTTTTTTATTTAAAAAAAAAACAGGATTAGCAAACTTTGAGTGTTTGGATTAAAAATGTGTATAATGTTTTCAATAAATAGTTTGAGATTGCTTATTATGATGTTCTTTAAGAACAAGTTTTTGTTTCCAAAATTACAAATTGTTTTGGATAAGCTGTTACTGCCAGAACAGATACAGTTTTATGTCTTTTTCTGCAAATATTGCTTCGACCTTGTATTTGTTTGATTGACCTTGTTTCATTGTGATTATCGTGATGTTTTTTTGGCTTTATATAGAGATTTAACAAAGGGAGGTGATTCTTATACAACAAAAGTGGACATACGCAACAAATTTATGTATCATCAACTAGTACCATATGTATTAACTGCTTGTATCTTGTGAATGACTAAAAACTGTTACGTATGGATCAGCTCCTAAATAGGCATATGTAAGGTCTTGTGTTTCACCTCTGTAGTTTTATTTTGCAATATTTAACTGTGCTACAGTCTGTGATGAGTACACAACCCTTTATTGGCAAAATGAACAATATTACATTCTTGCATTTGATAAGTGTCAACAACATATACCAATCATCTTGTTTGCAAGAAACTAACAGAGCCATATCCGAGTTTAATTGTGTGTGTTAGGGTGTGACCTGGAATTGTATGGTGACCCAAATGGATTTATGACCCACCCCAACAAAGTGTAAAACCCGAATCGTGAAATCAACTGGATAAGTGTTTGGAGCAGGCTGAGGGCCATTAGGACTGGATCCGTGCACGACCCAAAAGTTTCTAGGGCTTTCAGTTGTAAATATTTGTAGATAGGGTTCCTGATGTATCAATTGAATAGGAATAAGAGTCTCCGGTTCCTGTCGTGGACATAGGTCAAATTGCTTTGGCCGAACCATGGAAATTCTTTGCTTCGTTTTTTTTGTTTTGTTTTGTTTTGTTTAACGCATTCCATGACAACCTGTTTTCTTGTTTTCTGCAGATGCTTGACTACAATGTACCTGGAGGTAGATCAATAGCTCGATTCCTGTCCAAGAGTCTTAACCTTTCTTACTTGCTTACTTTATGTACAAATTGATTCTGTCTTATGACGAATGTATGCAGGAAAGTTGAACCGAGGCCTCTCTGTTGTCGACAGCTACAAGTTGCTTAAAGGAGAAGAACTAACAGAAGATGAAGTGTTTCTTGCATGTACCCTTGGTTGGTGCATTGAATGGGTAATAACAACATAAATACTAAAGCCAGTTTGTTCTTATTATCAGATTCTTATTGAATCATATCCTTAAACCATGCTTGCAGCTTCAAGCATATTTTCTTGTACTTGATGATATTATGGATGAATCCCATACTCGCAGAGGTCAAGCCTGTTGGTTCAGAGTACCCAAGGTGTGAATCTAAAGCAAAAAATCGTATCTTTCTATTATTATAGTTGATAATATGAGGGCTTAGTTTTGGAAATATGGTTATAGGTTGGTATGATTGCTGTAAATGATGGAGTTGTTCTTCGCAATCATATCCCAAGAATCCTAAAGAAACATTTCAGAGGGAAGGATTATTATGTGGATCTACTGGACCTCTTCAACGAGGTGTGTTTCCGTTGCATATTCATCACATATCATATCTTTTGCTTTTCTTTTACTTTACTTGTTTTTGTTCTTTTTTTTAAGATGAAGACTCGTAACCACCTGTTTTGAACAGGTAGAATTCCAAACAGCCTCTGGACAGATGATTGATTTGATAACTACACTTGTTGGAGAGAAAGATTTATCAAAATATTCTTTGTCTATGTAAGTGAGAAGATTAATTGTAGTTCCCTTTACTCACTCAACCTAATCTATCTTCTGATGTACACAATGGCATCTTGTCTTGCAGCCACCGCCGCATTGTGCAGTACAAAACTGCTTATTACTCGTTTTATCTCCCAGTGAGTAGATTTCCGTGCTTGCTATGTTTATGTTTATAGTCTACCAAAAAATGTTAAGGATTAATTTTTAGGATAATGATATTTATCATATATGAACTATTCTCTGCTTCAAGGTTGCTTGTGCCCTCCTTATGTTTGGAGAGAATCTTGATGATCATGTTCAAGTGAAAGATGTCCTTGTTGAAATGGGTACCTATTTTCAAGTGCAGGTAACGTGTTCATAACTGCGATGATATATAAATCATTTTGGTTTCCATTGTGGTATTCTATAAGACTATAGTTTGTGATTGTTACGTAAAAACCTCTGAATTGATTGTAGGATGATTATCTCGATTGTTTCGGTGCTCCTGAGGTGATTGGCAAGGTTAGTCCCCAAATCACTTAATCTTAATCATGCCTTGTTGAAATCCCGCTGCTCATACTTGATTTCCCGTTGTAACAGATTGGAACCGATATTGAAGACTTTAAGTGTTCCTGGTTGGTTGTCAAAGCATTAGAACTTTCAAATGAGGAACACAAGAAAATTTTAAATGTAAGTATGTTTTCTTAACAACTTTTTTTCCCCATTTCGAGCTACATTTGCTTACATCTGAAACTTAATTATCCAGGAGAACTATGGGAGAAAGGATCCAGCCAGTGTAGCAAAAGTGAAGGAACTATACCATATTCTCAACCTTCAGGTTTCTTTCTGATGCTTTGTTTGTGCATGTGTCTTTGTCTGTTCGAGGTGATAATTTCCGCAATTTTAATCATGAACGAGTCAATCTGTGTTTCCTTTATAAAAACTAGATGAGAAAGAAACAAGCAAAAAGCCGATCCGAAGTGCAATTTTAATGCATACATATCCTAAATCATTTCATCTATATCTAATTAGATATTAATGAAATAATATATAGTATTGCCACCATATGTCTGAAAAGCCGTCCAAAGTGCAATTTGACCGTTACCCGACCCGCTCATTTTGGCCACCATACAGTTTCTAGACCATGTTCTTAGTTCTCACCCACTTTTGTTGGACATTTTGTAGGGTGTGTTTGAAGATTACGAGAGAAAGAGTCACGAGAAGTTGATAAAATCAATCGAAGCTCACCCGAGTGAAGCAGTACAAGCCGTGCTCAAATCTTTCTTAGGAAAGATATATAAGAGGCAAAAGTAGGTCTCTTAGTCCCATAAAAGGGCATGTTGTGTGTATCATTTGCCATTGTATTCTTGCAGTTCTACCCTCAAGTAATGATCACAATAAGACTTTCATAAATTGGGCATTTTTGTGACAATAAAATCATTTATTACACAACATAGTTTAACCTAATTTTCATTGCAAGTAACATTATTAATTTTTATATTTAATGTAACATACTTACATTTCTGTACAGGTGTATGTAAATCATCTTGTTGCACCAAAACATAACATACTTTCAGAATTTTTACCACTTAATGTAATATAATTGCATACAGCGAGAACAAAATGCACATATGCTACATTGAACCGTAAAAAGAAAGTGGGTTACATACAACGGCAAAAGAAAGTGAAAGTGTATTGCACTTTGGTGCAATTAGCTCCAAATCCAGGTTCCAAGAGTAGTATCACGCGTTCTAGTTTTGGTCATCGAGGTTGGAGAGATGATTAAAAGAGCCGGCATGGTTACCAAGGGAACTAGTTCTATGGTAGCGGCACCTGAAAGATCCAACATGAGTGGTCGGGGAACAAAGGCAATTAGGCTTCGAATCCGAGGGTCCCCTCGGGGTGGCCAAATGGGCTATCTCTGCATAGCAGCGTGGCGTTGTGGGTCCATTACCCCCAGTTGTCGCGGACATCTGCGGCTTCTTGGTTTCTTCCATTTTCAATTTTCGCGGCTCGAAACTTATGTGGGGTCTTTCTTGTTTTCCCTCCATATGTTATTCTGTTTGTGATTTCGATTCGAGCCACAAATCAAAAGTAACAATTCACAAGTTAAAACTAAGAATTGAAACAAGTTATTCAAAAAAAAAAAAGACGACAAGACTTGAACCCATATCTCCTCTTCACATACATATCTTAGACCCTCAAACCACAAGTCATAAAGACATAAACCAAACCCGTTTGGCCGACATAATTACGTCGAAACAACCCTTCAAACCAACAACATAGTTTCTATTAAACCGGTGTATTCGCCCGAACCATTTCTCACACAAACATCCCTATTGCTAACTTAGAATGAGATAAAATAAAAAACTTCATTACAATAATACATACCTGCCTGTAAATGCTACCAAAGATCTGTGAATGAGGAGTTGTTGGGGGCATGAAAATGGGAGAGAAACATGAAGAAATTGAAGATAAAAATGGGGGCAAGAAAAATAAGTAAAAATTGAGTGGTGATGGTCAAAAACCAATACTTACTAAATTTGGATGGTGCATTTGTGACCATTAATTTTTCTCGTCACTGTCACTGCCTAATTTCGTTATCCATTTCTTAATCCAACATTGGTTTGTTTAAGTAACACGTGTCATATTTTATAGTGGATAATTTGATAATCGTTCATCTTTAGGCCAAAAGGGTCATTTTGTAAAAAAGTTTCAACGTGTGGTACTAAAATAAATACTCGTGGGATGGCGGCCCCATGTGTGGAAAAGTATTTCTAAAATATTATTATTGGCAACTTGAATTTTTAATTAAATTTCGTATTATTTGTTTTTAATGTTTTACTTAATCACATGATATATATTTAATTTTTCCTGAGTAGAAAGTAAAGGATACTAATCTGATAGAGAACTGAAAACTGATTACACAATAAGAACCAGAAATTGAAAGAAGAAGGAGGTGCGTATTGATTGAAACT
>JAUEJL010070420.1:0-16699 GCA_032274825.1 Drosophyllum lusitanicum | reverse complement strand
TATAAAACTCCCTCACATTTTCTTAAAAGCCCCTCACATGTTTTATAAAACTCCCCCTCACAATTTTCATCCTGCCCCCTCCCAATTGGTAAGCCTTTTTTGCAATGTGACGTCATCATTCTTAAAAACATCATTTTTTGAAAAGGATGATGATGTTATCATCCTTTTCTTTTAAATATGTTATAAGATAAGATAAGATAAGATGTTGAATTTTACAATTTCTGCCACTAAAACTGCAAAATTAATTAATTACACAAGAAACCCCAAATAGATGGAAAACGATCTTCAAGTCACGATTTTGATTTCACCGGTTTAGATACCAATATATTTACAAAGGAATTACCTAAATAAGCAACTAATGAGGTATGTAACCCCGGTTTGGGGTGTTTAGATTATGGCGTTTTGAGTTTACAGACTTTATGGGTTATCATTTGGGATGTTTAGGGTTTAGCAATAAGCATGAAAAACCTTAAATTACGGATTTGAGCATTGACATCGATGATTGATATTGCCAAAGCTTTCCATGTCGCGATGAACAAGGGCTCGGCACGTGTACTTACGGATATACCTTCTGCGACAATGGATGTACTTTTCTGCCATGTGTCGCACTCCTGTTCATCGGCGACATGCTTTGACGATTTGGCTGCTCAAATTGGTAACTGAGTGTGTGACATGTTTTTTTTACTTACATTCTTTTCATGTTGCCTATTTTGACGAAGAGCTTCGTATATATTTATATCATTTTTTATGATGAAATATAGTTTAATCATCAAAGTTTCTCTTATTTTTTGGTTTAACCATCAAAGGCTTTTGTAAACGGTTTAACCATAAAGTTTTGTTTGATTATTGTTTAATCCTTTAAGTTTTGTTTGGTTTGTGATTTTACCCTTTTGTTTACCTGTTGCTTGTTTAGTAGGTAAACCTTTATTTTTCTTTAAATTTTTCTTTATTAAATTTCTTGTTATATCTGTGTTCTTGACATTTATTCTATGTTCTTCAGATGAATCCTTCAACATAGATGTATTCTTGAGATTATGATCATCTGGAATGAAGATGAACACATTATGAACATCTGAATCAAACACTAGTACATCTGGAATAAAGATTAAACACATACACAAACACTAATACACTTGTATTATTTTTTATTCTTGTTCTTCTTCCTAGATTCTAAGATAAATATAAACATAAACTCAGATCATCAACTTGACAAAAACTCTACATAATAAATAATTCAAATATAGAAATCCACCATGGATGATGAACAAGTGACGAATCCTAAACTCAGATGTGCAATTGATACACTCAGATGAACAATTGACACATAAAATAAAATCAGAGAATTAATACAGATGAACAACTGATACAACTCAAGAACATATGAACAATTAGTAAAAATCGCAGATAATATTGAAGATGAAACACAAATTATACATACCCCAAATTGAGATGTCCAAAAGGCATATTCATCTTCATCCCAAAATCAAGATGCCCAAAAAGGTTAAACTCAGATTTGGAAAACGAGATGAAAAACAAATCTGGAATACAAATCAGAATCATCTGCGTCCTTGAAATCATATTCGTGAATCCATAGATCTGATTAAGCATACACACTTTCTAAAATCATCATCGAAATTTCTCATCTAAGAGAGAGAGAGAGAGAGAGCAGAGCAGAGATACATAGAGAGGGTTTGCGTCTGTGTTCGTGCACGGTGGTGGTGGTGATTCATCGATTTGGTGGTAATAACCGTGGTTTCCGTCGCGTTGGTCGTGCACGGTGGCGTAAGATTCATCGATTTGGGTTGTGTCTGTGGTCGTAGAGGGAGAGATTTGGTTTGTGTCTGTGTTCGTAGAGAGAGAGAGAGAGAGGGTGTGTGATGTTTGGTAAATGGGGTGTTCTGGTAGTGTTTGGAGAGAGTTTAATCTGATTATCAATAATTAGAGTGTGTTTGGCTAAATTTGACCTGTTATAAGGGGTAAGAGGGTAAAAGTAACAAGTAAATTAAACTTTGATGTAAAACCATTTAAAAAAACTTTGATGGTTAAAACGAAAAGTAAGAGAAACTTTGATGATTAAACCATATTTCACCCTTTCTTAATGACAAATTGCTGAGAAAAATTGATCATTCTAACTTATTTATAAATCATTCTCTGACCAAAAAACTTAACTATAACAGTATAGAAAAGATATAAATACAAGATTTGAAATTAAGATAGTAAATTAGTAATGCGACTGATAATGCTCTTAGACATATATCATATTGGGGTGCCAATCGTCTAGTGTTCGGGTTCACGTGTCGCTGGTTGGCGGGTCAGGGATGGCTTACACGAACACGATCTGTATAATTATACAGGTCAGAGTGCAAGACACGAACACGATTAACACTAAACATGACCTGTATAATTATACTGGTTCACCGTTCACGGGTCATTATCGGGTCACGACATAGCCCGTATAATTATACGGGTTCACGGGTCATTAACGGGTTCGCGGGTCAACTGCTAGTTTTTTTTATCATTTTAATCCTTTTTTAAAAATATTCTGAAACATTATAATCCCAAATTATAGCAACAAATTAACTAAGAAAGTAGGAATCAATAACTATGGAAGCATATTAACATAATCGGGGTTGCTTTGTTCGATAACTATAGAAGCAAAAGATGAAATCTTAACATAATCGGTGATAAGAATTGATAATAAATTAATAATGGAATAAAAAAACTAACCAACCTGATTTGGATTTCTGGGGTTGCTTTGTTCGATTTTGACTGGCAAAGGGGTGACGGCGACAGCTTAGATGAACTAAGTGTCGACTTGCAGTGAAGAGACCGAAGAGGATGGCGACAGCTAGGCGTCGAGGTCTCGAGGACTGCGACAGCGACGGCTTCGAGGACGGCGACGGAGAAGGGTCGACGCCTCGACGGCAGTGAGAGCGTGAGATAATGAGAGGGTGACACTAAAACTAAAATGGTAATGTTGATCGGCTGAAATGGAAGGGACAGGGCATTAGGGCAACAAGTGGGAAATTAAAATTTTGGATTTTTTAAAGTCTTAAAACTATACAGGTTGGCGGGTCAACCCGCAAAACTGCCTTCAAACCCGAACACGAACCATTTAATTATACAGGTTCGCGGGTAAGCACGAAATTAACCCGACCCCGTTTACGATAAACCCAAACCCGTTTATTTTCGTGTCATGTCGTGTCGAGAATTACCACCCTGTTCATATATGTACACATATACCATATGCGCACAAAGGGATATATAGAGTATAACGAATACCTGAACACGTAGTCATGCAAACCATATAATAATCATATACATACCAGGTTAAAATTTTCAAGACTACATAAATTTAAGTCGATATATAATTTCAATATTCATCTACCTTTTTTCTTCTTTAATCTAATTCGTTAGATTATCCAATCTCCCCTCCTCGTACCCTAAATCATATTCTCTCGATCCTCTCCTAACTAGTTTCTTGCCCCTGTAACTATAATCTTCACCATCTGTACGTATCTATGAATTCTCTCTCTTGTTAAGTTTCTCTTTATTTTCTATGCTTGCTTCAAGTATTATATACTGCTGAACATATACTTTACCAAATAATAGTATTCCTCATCGCGCAAACCTACTACTACTTATGCAAGCATGACAAAAAGGGTGCAAACCTTCGCCATTCTACAGATAAACGAAAAAAATCCTACATCCCTAAGTAAACAAAAATGGAGCTTTAAGCCTAACAAAAAGTATAAACAACCAACCAACTAACCAAGGATGGTACAGGTTCAGAATTTTTACACCAAAAGACAAGGGTTCAAAATTACCAGTTTTAAAACATAATTTCATTTTAACTAAAAGCCAAAGCATTAAGACATAAAGCTGGAAGGCGATCAAATCAAAGCTTGGCTATCAACCCATTTGAAACCGACTTGGGAGCAATTGTGTCTTTAACATGGCTGTCTTTCACATCCGACTCGCAAGCTCCAGGTGGAACGTCTACTGCCGGAGAGCAGTTAAAGAAACCATGTGGCTGCACAGTACAATTTGAATCTTTAGTTGCAACTAAACTTTGTATTAAAAGTTTGGTAAATAAAAATAAAATTGTGTTTGTTAATGTTATTGGCCTTGCATATTGAGATATAAACTCATTTTTCTGTAGCAGTTTGGAGGAGGTGTATATGATAGATGGCAAACAAACCTGAAGCATAAACCCAATGCGTTCCACTGGCATTACAGGCCAGTCTTCCAACCTAGGAACATGAGTGATCCCGAATACATACCTGAATGTTCAAACATTTAATAAATCATTAACTACAGCAATAGTTAACTTATTGTGTGTTTAATAGGCTTTAGATTTTATGCAGGAATTTACTGACCAGAGGACAATATCGTTCTCTTCAAGAGATCGGTTTTTCTGAACCCATGAGGCCAGACCTTCACCAACACGTGGGTTTTGGTTTGGAAACTCTCCTCCAGGAAAATCCTCGCCAGGTGCATAAGGTGTAACCCACAGATTATGCTTCAGAAAGGCAGCCCTTCTCAAGAACTTGGCTTCTGAACCGGCCAGAGGCAAGCAGTTTGAACCAGGTACCAACTTGTAGCCTGTCAATTGCCCTGTCCTATTCACTGTTCTAGTATTTTTAATCTGAATACAATAAAATGACAACCACCATTTAGATAGGAATATTAATATTAAAAGGGCCAAAAATATAAAATCGAAGTCAGCACGACTCAACTCAAATTTGGCCAAGTACTTATCTGTAACCAGTTTATAGTGCTCAAACTACAACCATTGGAAACATAACATATTTTAAGGAGGAAGCATGTTTAAAATTCTGACACAACCATTGGATTAATAGTAGTAACCAAATTCCAAGTGTTTGATGAACCACGTAATACTGATGACTTCAAAGGTCAAACCATCAGCCCTGCTGATAGGTGGTGAACAGTTCAACAAATTAACCAACTTTACTAAGAGTTGGTCATGGTCATTTGGTGTTCATAATGTTAGCCCAATATTTGTGGGCCAGCTGAAACTCTATACGTATAAAAAAAAGATCATCAACTTAAACAAGGATACTAGTTTTTTCACACTGGATTTGCAAGACAAAATGCTATACAGTATTGAAGAGTAAAAAGTTACCTACCACATTGTTCATTATATATTTTCTTTTGACTAGTTTACTGTTTGATTCTCTTGAACTCTTTTGTATTGTAGGGCATTGTTTAATTACTTTTTAGAATTCATAATGTCAAAGTTTGAAAGCTTTTAGTGCAAATGTTTACTTAAATTAAGACGTCAGGTAGAAATATTTATAACTTTTAGTTTGGATATCGAGATGCAGTCCCTCCAACTAATCCCTTAATTTTTATTTTACTATTCATACCTAAAACATTCACATTTTTTAGATGAAAATGGAATGCAAAATGTCACTATAATTGAGAAAACAAGAATGATTCTTTAACCATTTTGTCCTTGAAAGCAACAAAATAAAAAATTATATACTTACAATCCAGTGACGAGCAGATAACGGATTACAGTCGCGCATAGCTTGAGATTCAGATTTAAGCAATGTTTCTTGTGTATAGAATGCATTATTGTGAACGTTATTTTTTCCAGGTTCTTCAACTTTAACATCAACTTCAACAACCTAGACGAAACACACAAGAGACAATTGCAATATATACATGTAAATATTGTAGATATGTTGCACATAAGAAGTCCTGTAAGCGGGAATTATTGAAGAGAAAAGGAATGTATTAACCAAATTACTTAAGACATAATAAAATAGACAATCCATAGAGATGGTGCATACCTGATTGTATGCTTCTCCAGGCTTACAATCAACCGCCATGTCCATTCGAGCCACAAAAAAATGTTGATGAACCGGTGCATACAAACCCGGTGCAATGGTAGTGCCATATTTTCGAACTTCTCCTGGCTGCAATGCTCCTAAGCTCAGAATTCCAGTGAGCTTAACTTCAGCTTCAATCTTTCCATCCTGCAGAAAGGCAAGAAGCATGTAAATTAAATTATCAATATCAAATAAGTAATGTTAGCTCATTAGAGGAAAAATAGAGTCCTTTGTGGTCTACTAAATGAGAGTTGGAGTAAACTATATAAAAGTTTGGAAACAAGGAGTTTCCTGAGTATTATTTACATACAAGAAAACATGATTAACAAGAAAGCAGATGATGGAAATCTTCTTCGAGAAAAAGATGTCAGAGTGTCAGACCCCTCCCCCATGAAAAAGGCTTTAGTTGTATCAACACTTATCTTCACAACCTATAAGCTGCAGTTGGCAACCTGACTATGCTAAAGATAATCATGTGTGAGGGTAAGATAAAATACTATGCAAACGATATATGTTTAAGTATAAATAGGCTGAACCATTGCCAGAGTAAGCAACCTCAAAGTGCCTGCTATAAGTTTCCAAAGATACTGATCAGAACTTTCTAACGGTAAGAAGTTACAATACATATCAACTACACAAACAAACTTTTATCATATTTAGAGTAAACTTGCACCAATATAGGTCATAAGCTACCAGATTATGGGCAGTCATTGTACTAGCTATCCTACCGCATAGAACTCATAACAAAATTAAGGTTTGCCATATAGTTATGGAACATGCAAATCTAGTTTCTAAGTTGTAAATACAATCAACACCGGAATGCAATATGATTATTTTGGCTACTGAATGCAATATAATAAAACCATAAAACTTGGTCTTCTCAATTGTAGATACACTTGTCTAGTTTTTGTAATGATTATAGCTACTGCACTAAGGGCGGTTGGTTGACTGTTAATCCAACTACATACCAGTTGAAAAGGTATAGGTTTATTATAAAACATGCAAACATCATATTCTGAATTTTGAATATGATAAACTTACTCACCTGGTAAAAATGCCAATAGAAACCATATTCATAGTTCGCAACAGTACATATAAAAGAGACTGAGAGTCGTCGGGATCTTCGGACTTCAGCTAAGCCAGTTCTCCAGTCTTGGTGCTTCCACAGGATTCCGTGGTCCTCTTCGTGCATACATACACAATTTTCAATTGTTTCAACACCTCCAATGAAGTTTGTAAAATATGCATCAAAGTACTTGATATATCCTAGGCAATCGCACCCCTGTGGACACGAATATTGTTAGCATATAACCACAGAACTCCTCATATCATCTGGAAGATTCTTAAAGGAAGCTGAGGTACTTCTAACCTTTGCTAAATCCCCTTCGTTTTTGGGGGGATCTAAACCCCATATGAAGTTCAATGTATCTCCAAATTATGGAGACCATTAATTCATAGGGATATGAGCAGGGGAGGAGTCACACAACTTTGAAGGGGTTCAGTTGAATTCATTGAGAAATTGATTTTATATATAGTTTTAGTATAAATGTACCCTGATTTTGTTTTAGCCAAAGTAGTATATATTTTCTGACCCCGCTAGGAACATTTTTTTGACTCCGCCTTAAGCTATGTGATTCATTTTTACTAAAAAAGAAAATGAAATGTCTTATAATATGCAAGACTAAAAAAGTTTTTAAAAAATAGAGGCTAAAGATAGAGGGAGAATTTTTAACCCAATTAACAATATAATTTAGCTAAAAAGGAAATGGCCCAAACGATATAGAAGCCACCCAAAGCATGCTTAAGTTTTTACAACCTCCTAAATTGTTTTACAAAAAAAAGGGATCATTATTTCTATATTTACTATTTAAATAAAATAAAAAACGGGTTGTTGAGTCAATCCAGTGTATGGTTTGACATGTTACCTTTCCTGCCAGAGTGCCAGACCCACCCATTTAGCCAGCTATAGCTAAAACTTCAAAAACAAGCTTACAGAAGAGCATTCTGATAGTTTGGACCAAGACTTGTGTACTAATGTATATTTGTCTGGTTGATTTGGCATATTTAATGTATGTATCATTAAATGAGTTTTTATTTTATCATTTTACTTTAACTTGTACAAATATAAATGCACACTCATATCCATGAATCTTCGAATCACAGCATCCACATATGACATATCATGCACCCATATAGTCTAGGGATGTAAACAAGTCGAGCTACTTACGAGCTACCCTAGCTCGGATTGTTAAAAACTGGAAACGAGCTCGAGCCTAAACCAAAGCTCATTTATTAAAACATCCCGAGCTCGAGCCTCATAGAGTGGGATCGTTTAAGCTCATGAGCCTAAACGAGCATTATGTAAAATATAAGTTCTATTTTATATTCTATTATTTATATTTATAATATATATCCTAATGAAATTTCAAAATAGTACAAGAGCTAAAAGCCGAGCTTGAACTCGAGCTCACTAGCTCAAAATGAGCCAAGCTCGAGCTCAAGTTCAATAAATCCTAAACGAGCCTAGTTCGATAAGTACCAAGCTCGCGCCTCAGCTCGGCTCATTTACATCCCTACATGTATCCTTGCAACATAGAAATTTAAGATGTCTTGGCTTCCAAACAGCACAGATGAAACAAACCTTCTTAAGGGAATGAGCATTCTTTCCAAGGCCATCTTCACCAGCATCAAATGCATTCTTTCTGTAATGCGGATCATTTGGATCACCATAGGGTACAACCATCTCCACAAAGCTCAATCTATGAGCTATTGGTCTTCGACCTCGACTACCATCAACATACGCAACAGAATGTATCACCAAACCCTCCCTCGGAGTGAAACCTATACGAAAGTTCCACTGCAAACCAAGCAAAAGACAAAACTTAGAATAAAAAAGAGACGGAGAGACTTACTAAACATGTATGTTACAATATAAAGGAAACTATAAAGACATTTGACACCTCAAAAGTTACCTTTTGCCACTCCACATAGTGCCCGTTAACACGGAAGCTTGGTCCGTCAGGCTGAAGAATCTGTAGAGGCTTTACATCACTGCGGTCAACACCGCCTCGTGTATGGCCAGGTGTGTAGTTTCTTAGAGGATCGGCTGGTGGTAAGGGAACAAGCTTACGGTCTTCAAATTCAAGCACTACCATACTTTGCATGTCAACAAGAACATATATGCCTTCAACTGGACGTGCATATCCATTTTCCATTGGACTGTCACTTTCTGTCCTACAAAATATAAGTGGTTTTGCTAATCTGCGGCTAGGAGCATCAGCATCACTATGATATCCTACACACCTGTAGAAATTTTCACATAAAAATGGGGCAAGGGTAAGTTCCATCATATATACCTTGTGTCCAAAAATTCCCAAGTGAAATTAACTAACCAAGCATCAACCATCACGAGATCCATATCCTCTATACCCCTCTTCTTCATAGCCTCCCGAAAGGGAGGATAATCTTTCACGACAGCTTCACATTCGGCATATTCCACAGCATCCTGTGATGAATTACACAATGAGAAGAAGTATTGGAGAAGCATACAAAATCCCACTTAGTGAGAGAAAAATTAGATGATATCTTTAACCCAAATCTGATACAGGATAGTGCACGTTAAAAGACCAAGTTTCCAACATGACAGATTGACAGGCAGACTCCATACAATTAGAATAAGGTGAAGCAGCACCCAAACATAAGAGCTTTATACAATATACCTATGATAAGCACTTGGCATAAATCTTTGAGAACAAAAAAGTAGAAACCCATTATACAACATGCTGTTGATGGAATATTGATACGAATCAAATAAGGCAGAGGGAAAGTGATACAAGCACCAAACCAAACCACAGGGGCCTACTAGCAATTCTTAGATATATCTGGTACTATCCTTGTTTAAGTATTCTTGTTGATCAAGTTAGGAGTTACTATAATAGATGAAGGTGTCGTTGAGTTAGGTCTAGAGAGCTTTAACTTTCATGTGGTCAAATATCAGGACTATATTCGACTATAACAAGAGATGTATACTTTCTTCGAGAGGCCCCATTCCATGGACAGCTTTCACTCTAATAAAATAATGAATAATGAAAAAGACTATTAACAGATTTTTTTGGAAAGAAAAATGGCAAGCAGTTACAAAATCCTATTCCGTTTATCCACTCTAACAAATAAGTATACTTAAATTCTAAAAGAACTTCCCCTCTTATTACCACATTACAAACATTTCAGATACATTTTTTTTCAATTTGCAGCTTCATATGAATGCTATCGTAAAGCTCCAGATTACAAGACAACTTAGGCGTCGTTTGTTTTTAAAGAGGATCGTTTATTTTTAAAGAGGTTCTGGATCTGAATCTGAATGTCAGATCTGAACATTAAGAGGTGGTTCTGATGGTTCTGACATCTAAATATTCATTCATATTGTGTTGTTTGTTTTTTAGACCATCTGAATGTTTGTAATTACTAATTTTATGATATTTTATATTCGACTATTACATTTTTAATGAAATTTAAACTTTCTTATTATAAAATAAAATATTTTAATAAAAAATATCAAATCACGATAATACACTGAATCAAAACCAAAATATTTAACAAAAAGATGCTTGGCGGAGTGCAATGACTGGAGGTGACTAAGAGGAGGAGAAGGACATGTAAGTAGAGGAGTGGAGGAACAGATGTTGGCGTGAACCGGTGAAGGAATTATTCCAAACGTTATAAGAAAATGAATCATGAATTATTTTAAGAGGTATTATTATCTTTGATTCATTAAGGGGTTTTAAGAGGTTTTAAGATCTTTATGAAAAGAAAAAACAAACAGCCTACGCATCTTAAAACCTCTAATTGAATCAGATTAAGATGTATCAAGACCTCTTTTAGAAAAATAAACGACCCCTTGCTGTCCATCAAATAAGCCATGGCACTATAATGATATTAGTGGTAATAAGTTTAGATGATAATCAGATAGATGGAGGATATCTTGTTAGAAATCAGATGATCATCCCATGTGTTAACAAGAAAATTAACAAAAGATGAAGATTGAATATGTGAAGAATAAATGTTGCAATATTTAACTGAAATATCACTGTCCATAGCATATATTAGGATTACCATGGGAGGCTGAACATCTAGGACCACTTGGGACGAAATGACTTTTCCTCTATGATGCCCTCCGCGGGTTGCTGCATGTACCTCAGATAGCTCAACAATCCACACACTAGTCTCATTTGATTTTTTATTATAAACAACAAGCCGAGCTCTCCTGGGAGGAAGTTTAGTAGGTATTACAGCTCCTCCTTTGCTTCTCGGTAACAATGATGGTTGGAATGGTGGAAAGAAGTACGCATCTGCAAGCGCCACAACATTTTTATCCGGTTCTAATAGAACCACCTCCACAAATCGCATGCCATCCCTGACCTGAGAAGGAGAAGGAACTTGTAAAATCTACAAATCATTTTGATATATGACCATGATTTAGATGCTTTAGCTATAAATCATAACATTGCGGAATACCTCAGGGGTTGCGCCAGCTGCCCTGACAGTTGCCACGGCTACTTTTATTTCAGCAGCTGATAATGGGTCCAGAGGATGACTTGTTTGAGCCCTTGTGAGGACTTGGATTCCTAGATATTGCAGCTCAATTAGCCAATAATAAAGAACAGGGTAATCAAAGTCAAAGAGAGACAAGATTTACAACAATAAGAGGTGAATGCAGTATTCCTTGAGCTTCGAGTCAAAATACTAGTATGTTACATTATTATAGCGTATAACTCCAGATAAAAACTGAGAAATTGTGATTTTTTGTATGATGCAGGGGTGAATGGATGATGCATCTTTACGGTAATCAAATCCATCTCCACTTTTCAGTATTTTCTGCGAGACATTTATGTCTCGTGTTGAATCTTATATTTGCGTGTAAGATAGATAACTTGTAGGTTAAAAGATTGTTCTTATGTTTTAAAGGTAGTAAACAAAGTAAGAAACACGTGTTATGTCGAGCAACTTATTCAAGATAGGATATGAATAGTAACTTAACAATAGAGGTCCATATGGTAGCATCCTTTGTGCTGATTAAGAACAATTACTTGAATCAACTTAACCAACATCATAGCACTACACCTTTGCCATTGTTGTGGTAATAGGTCTGTGTAGGTGCCCAAGAGTTGGCTCCAGTGCACATCAGGTATTCACGGTGTCAATGAAACTAGATGATTGGTTATAAAAAAACCCGTCCACAGGTACATCTATTACTTAAAGCTCTAAAAGCACGAAACCCCTTTAAAAGGTGCCTCCGACCCTAGAAGAAGTTGGTACAGTATCATGGTGAATCTATATGAACAAAAGGTGTGTCCAAGGACTCACCTTGGATTTGAAAAGAAAACTTAGAGATCCTGTATGATTTTTTTTATATGAACGCCCGTTGGTTTTGGACTTGGCCACACCTTGGCTTTGGGCTTGGACACTCACTGGCCTTGAACTTGAACTGATTCTGTTTGATTCCTATGTTAAGTTCTAATTTCTTGCATAAAGTTCCAATTCATCACACAAATGTCTTGCTAATTGTGTATGATTATTGTCTTATATTTCAGCTATAATGTCAAACTCTTTTCAAAAACAAAGAAGAATCTAGTTTATCTACAAACATTTCTGAACAAATAAACAATATTAAGGCACAAATGCACAATCACACAACAGTAAGAATTCAAATAATGGTTTTTGAATTTATGTTTGATGTTTTGTATTGAAGATACAATTGTGCTAGATGGTATTGATGACGACCTGACCCAACTCAATATCCAGCTTGTTTGGTGCGTTCATTTTGTCAAATCACCTATGTTGAGACATGCATAGACTCTAGAAAAGCAATGGCCTAACAATTATAAACATACTTAATTAAAAATTATAGCTAATACATACTAATTAGTCCGTGTCTATCCACTGTCCGTAATTACTTACTAGCTTGAAAGCCCTACAGCCATTAGAAGCACTTAAATTTAAGAATATATGTAGTGGAGCAATACATTGTTCTTTGATTTAAAAAAACCAATAAAATTTTGACTATAGGGAGATGACAGTTCAGGCATGCCCCCACCATACAAAGGTGACAATTAAAAAGAACAGATGTTGACAAAACTCACCAGCGAGCATTAAGATCTGACATAAAAGTGTTTGAATCTCCAGGTAGAAGTATATTCCAAATTTTGTAAATCCATCACCAACTTGTGTATCTCCAAATAAATCCTTGTTCCGTACGTATACGTATATTTATACATTAGATAGATAGGTGGAAAGAGTTTATCTATCGTATAATTCGTACTATTTCAGATTTATATCTAGTTGTACGACGGTGATATACGTACGAATGGAGAAATTGATATAAATATACAAATACGAACATAGCGAATAAGCGGAACCAATAACTACCTTTGGTGGAAACATTAGAAGAAGGATCAGAAGGACCGATCACGGAATTCTTGATCGGCAGCGGCCGATCGTCGTTATGCCAATCGTCGACGACGACGATGTCGGCAGCGGCGGAGGCAGAGGCTGGAACAATTTGACGGCGGATCGGAAGAGAATCATCGGAAGAATGCGACGCCTTTTGCGAAGCTGAGGCCATTGTAAGGGGTTAGCAAGCTCACCAAATCCACCGTAGTAGTTGCAGTGCGCACAATCTACTGACATACAGAAGCAATTCTGTCTCCTTATACTTGCTGTACCACACCCACTTCCCAGCACCGATCGATGACGTCAGCTGCAGCGGTTGCTGTGTGTGTGTGTGTATATATAGAAATCTGTATTTATAGGTTGTATGAAATGGTGGAAAGAGGGCTTCTGGTTTGCTCTAATCTGAAGCAATATATTACAGTGGGATGAGGGTGTATATAAAGAAGATGACAGAAGATTTTTGCCGATTTCACGTGACAAGCCCTCCTAATCCAGATCGTTTTATAATTTAATAAATTGACGTCATAATGTTTTATCTTACATAATAAAAAATTATTTTATAATTTAAAATAATTTAAAATATGTCGATAATAATAATAATAAATAATAAGTTTGTAAGGATATAAATATTATAATTGTATTTATGAAAAATATAAGTTATTTGGATTTTTTTTTATTTTATTGGCATCACAGGTATCATGAAAAATATAAATTGATATAAAATATAGTAAAAAAACATGTAAGCATATTCTAATTAGTTACATCATAAAGAAATTATTCATATAAATAGTGTATTTATAAACTTCAAAACATTTATTGAATACGTTATAAAAAGTTCAAACGTTGCACTATCGTAATAACGTAAATATATTTCATAATTAATGGTAAAAATTCTATTATAAATGTAGACATAAATGGTTGTAACTTTCTACTAAGTTTATTTGCCTAAAATTTTACTTTAAAATGATAGCATTTTAAAAAGTTGGTAGCAATATAACATTATGTATGCACATAAAAGGTAAAAAGTTTGACAAACGTATACTATAAAAGTAAAAATAAAAAAAAATCTCTAAATATATGTTATTAGGCTTAGCCAAATATTTTAATTGACTTGTAATGAAAATGCAATGAATTTTGTCTTAGTTATCATTGTATACAACCAACTTTAAATTTTTAAAAATAATACAATTAACTTTCATAATACTCTCATTGTATGCAAACAACTTTTTTATGTGTCTGTTGTTTAGTTACCATTGTATACAATAAAATTTGCTATAACTTTCATAGTATACAATAAGTTGCATATAATGTGAGTATTATGAAAGTTGGTTATATTATTTATAAGAAAATAAAGTTTGTATATAATGGTAACTAAAACAAAATTCATTGTATTTTAATAAAATTTGTCCGTTACACAATTGCATTTATAGCCATTATAGTAGTTGTTGATTTATATCTAAAATTTCAAAGTAATTTAATTATCAAATTTTGTGTATTTATTACGTACGTTTTTTAACAAATTAATATATATAATAGTTGATGAAGATTACTAGATTAGGACCCTTAAGTGCATAAGTTTGTCTGCCTTCATTAAGGAACTAAGGGCAAACTTTGAAAATTATTCACTAGTGACATGAAATAATTATTAAAGTATAAAATAAATAAAAAATAATTAGAAAAGTAAAACCTTTAAGTTAAAATGAGTAGGGTCAAAATAGGATTCAAGCTCCTTCTAGTGAAATCAACTTTATTCTAAAAAAAACTATGTTTTAGTACAAACTTTATTGTTTTTAACAAAAACATAAGAAATTAATAGTGTTTTAATAATAACAAATCAACAATTTTGTCAGCATTTTAGCACTCAAAAAAATTGACTTGTACCAATCAAAAATTTGATTAATAGCATGATAAATGCTTAAAAGTACACACTTACATGACTAAATATACAACATTTTAGATGCTTGTGTGCCTAAATGTTTCACAATGGACCAAATAGTGAAATGTTTGCTAAAATAATATAAGTTATCATAAAGATTCTTAATTCTTGTATTTTTTTTTTAATTCTAGGTGTGACAAGAAACGGAAAACGGATGCAAGTTTCGAAGCAATCTCAAAGCTATACAAAAATTCAATGAGACATGAGCAACAATGTGGAATCTTTTACTATAAAAATCTTAGATATTTTAAAGTTTACTTGACCAGAAAAAATGACGTAACATGAATATCAAACTACAAAGTCTACAAGGACTACTTTTGTCAAAGTCAGATTAATTGAAGCTATCTTCATGTAATTTGTGTCAACTAAAAAGAAAACAAAGGGTGAGATGGCAATTAAAGAAGAAATAAATAAAAACGTGGAGGTGTGGTGACCTGGTGACTCCTACAACACGAGGAAAAAGCAAGAAAAAAGGAAAGAGGACACATCAGTGGGGATAGCAACGGGGTCGGGAATATTGGGGATCATTTTTTTTATCCCCGTTCCCTACTCCTAGTTCTCATTCTCATCCTCATCCCCGTTGGAGAATTGACTTCCATCCCCATCTCCGTCCCCGTCGTGTATCAGGGATCTCCATGGAGAATTGGGGATTTTCTTACGACACCAGAATTACAAATCTAACTTAACCCTTTCTACCGGTTCATATCAAAATGTAATAAATCTAGTATTTTAATAGTTTCATAAGATAAATAATGTTATTGACTTCTTGATAAAAGACATAATATATTTACTTAATCGTTTTATAATACACATAACATTATCAATCAAATAGATGATTTCTCTAACATATATGTCCATAGAAAACGTTATAATACTTCAATAGATGATTCTACAAAAGTTATATTAGTAATTTCATCGTGTTAGTTTTTTTTAGTTCTCTATGTTTAATCAATCGTACGAAACGATCATGTATGGTCAAACAAAATACAAATCTTATTGATATGCATATTAATGTTAGAAAGTTAAATTGGATATAAATACATATTTATATGAGAAATTTGACATTAAAAATTATATATATAATATGTGCTTGTTTGGGTCGGGTACGGGTTCGGGTAACGGAGGGGTATCCCCATCCCCGCCCCCATCCCCGTTTCTAAGTTCGGGAAATCCCCGCTCCCGTCCCATCCCCGGTCAACTCAGAAATTCCCCAGTCAAATCGGGGTCGGAGAACGGGTTCCCCATCGGACACGGGGTTTTTCGTCATCCCTACATCAGAGGGAGGAGTTTTGCTGTCGGTGATTTTCGTTGAAAACTGTAACATCCTGAAAATGGGCCTAGTAGTACTATAAGTTTCTAAGATTGTAACTTTGGGAATTAAATAAGAAATTGCAATTTTAAAGGATGGAAATATGTTATAACTATAAAGTGAGGTGTTAAATAAAAGTTGATGGAA
>JAUEJL010070409.1:0-16699 GCA_032274825.1 Drosophyllum lusitanicum | reverse complement strand
AATAAGGGCATATATGAAATTATCTTTAATAATTTTGACTCTAAAAAGTCAAAATTGATTTTTTGATTTTAAGTGAACGAATGGTCAAGATTAAATATTTTTTTAAATGAATAGTTCAAATCGTCTAATAAATTTTATTCAATTAGTCTTTTATATATATTAGAAGATTAGAAGATGACCGGAAATTTCATCATATTTAATTAATTATTTTGATTTTAGATAACTAAATAAGTAATATTATCTAAATTATTTAAATAGGTTACTTATCCTTTAAGTTGAAACAAAGTTTGGATATAGAGGAATTTAATTATGTTTCTTAAACCTATAATAAGGGTTCAAGTTAACTTTTTAGCGTTGGACATTTTTGTTGGGAGCAAAACCAAGTTTTAGTTTTATTGGTTTTCGACCAAGGCTTAGATCGGTCCAAGTGTTTGTGTTTGATCGTGGTTGCGGTATCCGGCTAATAGGACGTTCATCTACATCATATGGGTTGATTAAATCTTTAGCAACTGGGTAACTTTTCTTAACTTTCTTGTAGGTTAATTTCTTTTGAGGTATTATCATAAGGGTTTAGTTCACTAAAATGTATCAAAGTTGTTACGTTTTGTTATTGTGTGTATCGAACTTTAAAAGTTTCTATTGTGTATATCAAACATTTAATTTGTTGCTATTGTATGTATTTTGGTTACATAAAAAAGGTAAAAAACTTACAAGTTTAGTATATACAATAGAAAGTTTAATACACACAATAGCGACAAATTAAAAGTTCGATACACACGATAGAAATTTTTTAAGTTCAATACATATAATAGCAAAACATAACAACTTGGATACATTCTGATAAACTAAACCCTTATCATAAAACTATATAAACTTAGATTTGCTTTTGGGTTGTAGGGTTTTCTAAAACCAAGTTTTATTATTGTTTTTGCTTTCACTTGTAATCTGATTAATTATAAAGTTCTTCTAGAAACTTAATTATTGTTTTGTGAAAATTGATTAACAAGATGTATTTTTATTGCTTAATCTGTCTCTTAAAATCTAACACATTGGCACCGAAAGATAGATTTGTAAAGGTTATTACATATTAGACCGACCGCATCGGACCTTACCCGAGGAGGGGTTTCCATCCCAACCCGATGGGAACTCCATCGCCCCTATCGGGTGATGTGTGTTCCCGAACCCGATGAGTGTCGGAACCCGTTGCGGGTGTTTGTTTTTTTTTCTTTTTTACCGTTTTCCAACGGTCATATATATATATATATATTCTTTTTTTCTCTCCTATAATTTACATTTACATATATTTTATACAACATCTTCTACTCTCTACTATATTTTATACACTATCTTCCATTCTTCCAATTCTCATTCTTTAAAAAATAGACAAGGGAAAGCAAAAGCAAGGTTTCAAAACCCCTGTAACGTCTCAAATATATATATTTTTAAAACAACTCATTCGTAAAAGATGTCGATAACCAATCAATAACGTAGTTGCATGACACATCATTAATTGAAATAAGCACACAATATTCTCTGAGTTACATCCATCATCATTGTTTGTCATTAAAACTATTACTATTAAAACTAAATCAAAAGGTTGCTGAAGCTTGGGTATTGAGCTATCAACATCGAGCTGGAGCCCCGCCGTGGTCATCACCTGAAAGAGTTATTGTACGTATTTTGATTACATAAAAAATCAAAAAAGATATAAGTTTAGTACATACAATAACACATTTTTTGAAAGTTTGATATAAACAATAACATTTTTAGAAGGTGGATACACATATTAATATTTGAGATATAGTTTAATACATTTTGGAGAAGCAAACCCCTTCATAAATCTCTCTTTCTTATCTCAACTCTCTCTCCAACTCTCCCTAAATTTCTCTACTACCATCACCTCACCACCGCCACCATCACCTCCAAATTGAACCCTTAACCATCCTCCTCTCTCTCTCTCTCTCACTCTCAAAAGACTTAAAAAGAATTTAAAATGGAAAAAATGAATAACAAAATAAGGAAGGGGTGATTTGGTCATTTTAGTTTGACTAGGGACCAAAATTGTAAGAGGTTTGGCCATTTAATATAGATGAGAGTTAATTACGTAAATGGACCCCGTGGTTGTCACCAAATTTCACTTTTAGTGCTTTAACTATAAAAAGTACAAAAACGGTCATTGTGGTTATCACCTTGTTTCACTTTTAGTCCTCTAGACTAACAGTCGTTATTTGTGCCGTTAAAAATCGCTTTGCACATGAGGGTATTTTTGTCTTTTATTTGCATTATTGCTACCAGAATATTTTCTAAATGGCATTTAATTCTTTTTAAATAATATTAATGATTAAATAGTAATTAATTAAGGTTAATAGTGTATTTGTCATATATTCTTCATCCCTAAACACTATCAATGTTTCTAGCCACCTACCCCTTCTCCGGTCACCACCACTCGTCCTCTGCACCATCTCTAAAAAGCAAACACAATTCAAGAAAAAGGATTCAATGATTCACAAATCAAATAAAAAAATAATCCATCACAAATCAAACACATACCGTTGCAACCTTCAAAATCGATTTTTTACTGACACGAACAGTAGCAACCACCAAAACACCCGAAATCGATCATATTCATGAAAGTTAAAACGAAAATTCAAACTAAACCTAAATCAAGCAAAAAAAAGTGGTGCAAAAATTCCAGATGATCAAAACAAACAACTCTCATAAATTTACCAAAATCTGGGTTACAAAGGGGTTCTTAAACTTACCCAGATCTGGGTTACATAAAGAGAGAGATAAAGTTACATACAGAAAGGGGGAGAGAAAGCAAGAGAGTGTGTGCTTCTAGTGAGAGTGTGTGATTCCAAAGAGAGAGAGGTTTTAGAGAGAGCGAGGTGCGACGATTGTGGTTCTAACCACTAATGACACAATTAAGGTGGTGATTCTAGAAAGCAAGGTGCGACGATGGTGTTGGTTTTGACCTACTCAAGGTGGTAGTGGTATTAGTTCTGACTTACTCACAGCTGAGAGTGGTGGGTGGTGGTGTTATTCTATAGGTGTCCCGTCGGACGGTGGTGGTGTTCCATGGAGGTCTGGTGGTGGTTTTCCAGGTTTGCTGGCAGTGGTGGTCACATTTAGAGGAAGTAGGGTTTTAACGGTGGTCATGATGAGAAGAAGAGAGAGTTTTGTGGTAGTTAGAGAGTTTTCTTTTAGTATTATGATATAAATAAAAAATAGTGTTTGGTAACAAGAATAAAGGTCAAGAAGTCTAAAATACCTTAATGTGCAATGCAAATGGGAGCTTTTAATAGCCAAAGTTAACGCCTGTTAGCCAAAAGGACTAAAAGTGAACCAAATGACAACCACAATAACCATTTTTATAATTTTCAAAGTTAAAGAACTAAAAGAAAAATTAATTAACAACCACATGAACCATTTATGTAATTAATTGTAATTAAATAACCATGTTTAAATAGTCTTTGAGTGTAGCAACATCTAAATCTTATGTTGTTAGCTGTATAAATCATTTATCAATTAGATAAAACATCACACCTTGAGCCTGAGTCTAAGCCCGAGCCGAGTAGAGTGGAGTTGGAGAGCCCAATTGTGAAGGACCATTTGTATACATCAAGTAAAGAAATGGTCTCTTATGAAAATAGGCAAAACATGAAGGACTTGCTTGTAAGTTCTCAATGATTATCAAGAGATAAAAAATAAAAAATAAAAAAATTCAATGAACAGAAAGCCATCGTGAAAGTAGCAGACGCACCATTCTTCTGTTCCTCCCCAAAATTCCTTTCATTTGTTTTACTTCCTTTCTTCAAATCCTATATAAACACCCACAGATTTCTCGATTTCTATTACCCATCTTTCTGCTTTTGATTCCATTAAAATACGTATTCTTTAATGGCGGAACCCGTGGAGCTTCCTAGTCGAATTGGGATTCTTCCGTTTAGGAACAAAGTCTTGTTGCCTGGCGCAATTATTCGAATTAGATGCACTTCTCCGAGCAGGTTGTGTTTTTAGCTCTATCTTAAGGAAATCCGATTGCTATTATGTTTCTTAGCGTTCATAGTTGTGTTGCTCATTTTAGGCCGACCCGTGTTTGTGTTTTTCCTCCTTCAAATTGGATTCAAGCTTGATCGGTTATCCGTGGTTGAAATCACTTTGTTTTGTTTTGTTTGGATGTTTTATGTGTAATTCTCAGTGGGTTATTGTAAATTTGTTATGTTTTTGTAGTTGGGGTAGTCCAAATTAGGGTTACTTCTTTAATTGTTTAAATACTAAATTTTCTGATCAAAGTGAGCTACATGTATTACATTTGTAGTTATTGAGAAGACAGTTCATGATATTTTGTAGTTAAGTTTAGAAATGGGTTGCCATTGACTGAATATGATTGGTAATTGTAATTAATGCAGTGTGAAACTTGTGGAACAAGAATTATGGCAGAGGGAGGAGAAAGGTTTGATTGGCATTTTGCCGGTTAGAGATGCTGCAGAGACGATATCAGTGGGTTCGATGTTAACACAAGGTGATGCTCTTTTTATTTATTTATTGCATTTACCTTGAAAGATATTTTGATTTTAATCTGCTAGAATTTCAACTTCTTATCATATTAAGATGCAGGAACTGATTTGGGAGTTAGAAGCTCAAAGAATCAATCAGGTTTATCAGATTCTCACAAACATGATGGAAAAAGTCAACAGGAACCTATTCATTGGCATACAAGGTACATATTGATAGAAGATAGTTACTATGTGATTGTAGTTATCTATGTTATGTAGATCACATGTTCATGATTGGTGATGTGTAGTGTGACTTTTAAATGATAGGGGTGTTGCTGCTCGGGCATTACATCTGTCAAGAGGAGTTGAAAAACCAAGTGGGCGGGTCACATATACTGTTGTTCTTGAAGGTTTATGCAGATTTAGTGTTCTTGAGCTTAATACTAAGGGAACATATTCTACTGCAAGAATATCTCCTCTTGATATGACAAAGGCTGGTATACCTCAAAACTGTATTATTCCTTTTTACATACTTATTTTTATCAATCTTAAATTTTCTAAGTGTATTCACCACTTTGAGTTGCAAATGTTGTCCAACTTTTTTATTAGAGATGGAGCGAGTGGAGCAAGACCCAGATTTCGTAGCCTTGTCTCGTCAATTTAAAGTTACTGCAATGGAGCTAATTTCGGTTCTCGAGCAGGTAATGCCATAATTTCTGTTGGGTCTCCCTTCTTTAATGATGTTATTTATAGCTTCCTCTAGGTAATGCTAGTTAGCAGGGTTGTTATTTATATTATTGTTTTATTATAATTGGGATGATAACCATCTCAAGATGGCCCAGCTGTAAGCGGTCCGGAAAGTCTCAAGGACACTTGGGTTCAATCCTCCTTGAGTAAACATCTTGGATGGGCAAGGGAAGTATGGGAAGCGGTTACAGAAACAGTTAAGTCATGTACATCAAAGCAAAGCTCGGCTCCCTTGAGGTGGCCCATTAAAGCTGGAAAAATCCCTTATAAAATTATAATTAAATATATAAATAATTTTGGGATATTATTATTTTGCTTCATTAGTTCACTTTGATAGGGAAAAAAAGGTATCATCTCACGGTATCCTTGAGAAGATATTCCGCTAAACTTCTAACTCATGGGAAATGATGTATATTATTTCACGTCTGTTTATAAAAAAGTGTGAATTCACATCTTTGGTCATCAAATGATGAGGACGATTTCACATTTATAGTTATATCTTGATAAATTATATTTCACATTTTCACTATAATGTTGTCTTATTTTGTGCTCGTGGTCAAATATGTACTAATTTAATCATTATAACATTTTTTTAGAGAAGGCATGGGAAAGTGAGATTTGAAGCCATGATCTCCAAGGTATTGCCACCTAGGAGATGAACCCAGATGTCAACAAGCTAAATGAAGATACTTTTTAATATGATTAACATCCAAAAAAGAAAAATTAAAAAAAAGTGAAGATAGTTTTATAATATATAATTATAGAAAGGATACTTACTGACTCCGTATAAACAGGTATAATTCATCTCAAAAGTCCGAACGAGTAGTTCTGAATCCTAGCATTATTATTTCTATTTAGAACTTTGTGCTGACATTTTCCTTGTTACTTGCATACTTCCATTTGATATATGTTTGCACTTTTTGATTGTAATGTTGGTGCACAAGTAGCCGTACAATATTTATATTGAAGTTTATTGAAAGTTGGGAACTAGAATCTGTGATTATTATCTAAGATAGTTTGGGTTTGCCTAACGATCTTTTGTTTTTGATATTTCTTTTGTAGAAACAAAAAACCGGTGGGAGAACCAAAGTTCTTCTGGAAACGGTCCCTCTGCACAAACTGGCAGACATATTCGTCGCAAGCTTTGAGATTAGTTTCGAAGAGCAGTTGTCTATGCTAGATTCTGTTGACGTCAAAGTAAGGCTTTCAAAAGCAACAGAATTAGTTGACAGGCATTTACAGGTAACCAGATATGTCAAGTTTCCGTTTTTTAATGGCAAAATACTTGCTTTTATATTACTTGACATTTTTGAGTGACTAGTGGTGATGAGATTATTACTTGTACCAGTCGATACGTGTGGCAGAGAAGATAACCAAAAAGGTTGAAGGACAGCTGTCAAAATCACAAAAGGAGTATCTTCTTCGTCAGCAGGTCTGTTTCCTCATTTTATTCATGGGTTTTGAATATTTTCTTTAATCTTTTACCTTTTATAAATAACCAGATGAGGGCTATTAAAGAAGAGCTTGGTGACAATGATGATGAAGATGATGATGTAGCTGGGCTTGAAAGGAAAATGCAAGGTGCTGGAATGCCTCCAAATGTATGGAAGCATGCACAGAGAGAACTAAGGTCCACCTTTTGATGAAGATTATTATGATTACACGTTAAATATCAATAAAATAGAAATTTTTTCTTTTGTTAGCCTTTAATGTAAATGCTGTTATCAGGCGACTAAAAAAAATGCAACCTCAGCAACCTGGATACAATAGTTCTCGTGTTTACCTTGAGCTTCTTGCTGATCTACCATGGCAGACAACAAGTGAAGAAGTTGAGTTGGACCTAAAAGCTGCAAAAGAACGGCTCGACAGTGACCATTACGGTTTAGATAAAGTCAAACAAAGGATCATCGAATATCTAGCTGTTCGCAAGGTTGACCACATTTTTCAGTAATTGATTTATGTTGTGATAAAACCAAGTCGAGCCAGCTCGTGAGCTGCTCGAAATCGACCTGGTTTAAGTTGAGTTAAATCCAATGTTGAGCTACTTGAGTAGACTTTTTGAGTCGTGCTCGAGTATTAAGATACTCGGCTCGTAAAGCTCATGATCCTTATCCAGCTTGAATCGTTCTACATTTACCCTTTTTATAATAGAGTCGAGTCTTATAATCGGGTCTTGACGAGTCAACTTGGTTCGATTATACTTTTATTTGATACAAATTGAATCGATTTCTGAATTTACGTTGCAGCTGAAGCCAGATGCTAGAGGCCCCGTGCTATGCTTTGTGGGCCCACCAGGAGTCGGGAAAACATCATTGGCATCATCGATTGCTGCTGCTTTGGGTCGGAAATTTGTACGAATATCTCTTGGTGGTGTGAAAGATGAAGCTGATATTAGAGGCCATAGGAGGACATACATTGGAAGTATGCCAGGTCGCCTCATTGATGGACTAAAGGTGAAGTTCAATCACATCATTTTAATTTTACTTTTTACATTTGGACTTATTTTTTTGTTTTTTATTTTCTTTCAGAAAGTTGCGGTTTGCAATCCTGTTATGTTGCTGGATGAGATTGATAAAACAGGATCTGATGTACGTGGTGATCCTGCTTCCGCACTATTGGAGGTTCTTGACCCTGAACAAAATAAAACTTTCAATGATCAGTATCCTACATTACAAAAAGTTTTTTTTTTTTTGATTTTATTAATAAAGGTTTTTAGTTATTGATTCCTTAAATCATGCATTGTAGCTATTTAAATGTTCCTTTTGATCTTTCAAAAGTGATTTTCGTGGCGACTGCAAATAGGGCACAACCAATTCCTCCACCACTTCTAGACAGAATGGAAGTAATTGAGCTTCCTGGATATACACCTGAAGAGAAGCTTAAAATAGCTATGCGTCATCTAATCCCACGTGTTCTAAATCAGCATGGATTGAATTCAGAATTCCTGAAAGTTCCTGAGGTATAAACTTTATCATTCTCCTTTTTTGGTATTATAATTATTTTTTATATTAAAGTTGATATAATTGTTTGAAAAAGACGGTTACTAAGATCACTGGAATGATTTCATACATTTAGTGTGTATAGAGGCAACAAAATGGGCTGGTTGGTAAACAGGCCAGCATGGGTTCTGGTCATACTGGTAATCATTTGGGTAGATTTTGAGTCTGATCCAAAACACATCATGTTCAAACTTATAGTTTTTTTTCTCTTTTCCTTGTAGATAATTAGTGTATCAATTATTAAGGATAATATGAGCAAATAAACTAATTCTAGTGGTGATCATCTACTATTGAAAGAAATAGATTTAGGAGGTTTTATGCATTAAAAACAGATTTTTGGTTGTTTGACTTAAACACATTCTGTTCAAAATTAGTTTTTTTCTTTCTTTTTAGACTCTTAGTTTATCAGTTATCAAATATGATTTGAATAATAAACTAATTCTATTGATAATTTAATTATAAAAATAATTGATTGGGAAATATTTATGCATTAAAAGCGAACTTTGGGTTTGGGTCAAAGCTGGTAAGCATTTGGTGGAAATGAGGTCTACCCTAAACATATTTTGTTCAAAATGGTTAAAAATATGATTGTTCTTTTTTCTGTAGATAATTAGTTTGTCAATTGAAATATGATTAGAAAAATAAACTAATTCTAGTGATAATGTATATTAAAATAAAAAGATTGGCTGATTAGCTTTTACGCATTAAAAGGACACTTGGGTTTGGTTCAAAGCTGGTAATCATTTTATTATTATTTTTTGTGTGTAGATAATTAGTATCAATTATCAAATATGATAATCTAATTTAAAAATAAAATTTAGGTCTTATGCATTAGAAAGACACTTTAAGTTTAGGCTACTTTCATCTCGTTTCCTTATAAGCTAATTTTCCTATGTCAGTCATTAGTGATAAAATATAACAGAAACCA
Organism: Drosophyllum lusitanicum; assembly: GCA_032274825.1. Classification (NCBI taxonomy): domain Eukaryota; kingdom Viridiplantae; phylum Streptophyta; class Magnoliopsida; order Caryophyllales; family Drosophyllaceae; genus Drosophyllum; species Drosophyllum lusitanicum. Next base: position 7,526 of record JAUEJL010070409.1, on the reverse strand, counting down.
ACTATTCATAAGTAAACGGGTGGAATTCTGCTATTTTTCTCATGTGATTTGTTCTACTTTGTGTAGGCAACAGTGAAACTTATCATTCAAAGATACACGAGAGAAGCTGGTGTGAGGAATTTAGAGAGGAACCTCGCAGCGTTGGCTCGTGCAGCAGCAGTACGAGTAGCAGAACAAGAACATAATACGGTTCCAATTAATAAAGATGTGCACCAAATTTCTTCACCATTGTTGGAGAGCAGGCTTGCTGAAGGTGGTGCTGAAGTAGAGATGGAAGTTATACCAATGGGTGTAAACAAACATGACATATCAAGTGCATTTAGTGTTATGTCACCATTGATTGTGGATGAAGAAATGCTAGAAAAAGTACTCGGGGTAATTACTTTACTTTACATATGAATTATATTATTCTTAAATGTCTTTATGTAGGGTAAATCGTCTAAAAAGCTAACAAACTTCCATCAAATTTCCCCATTCTTGGTAAAATAGTACTCCCTTCTTCCCCGAAAAGGGCTGCTTCCAAAATAGTTTGTCATGTTTCCCATTAACCATTCAACAATGCATTAATTTCAAACTCATAGAACTTTGTTGTCTTGTAGATGGGAAATGTTATTTCCTCCTACTAAATCCTCCTACATCATCCTCCTGACCACAAAACAATGACATTTCACATTTGTAATCCACTAATTCTCTTTCCTTATCCCCTCCATTGATTTCGTCATTTGTCTTGATCTAGTGCGTGGCAGGATAATTAGGAGGATTTAGCATGAGGATATAAAACATTAAAACCTCTCCTTGTAAATACTTATTTTTGGGGACTATTTTCTCTCCTAGAAAGGAACAAACTTTTGAAAAGTTTTTATTTAAGTTTAGGAACTTACAATATTTTCCATTTTGGGCCACTAACTGACAATTGTTCTTAGTAAAGTAATCCACTTTCAACCTTTTCTACTTTGGATAGGTGTGTGACTTGAAAAATGGTCATTTCACATCTTTGTCTACTATACTACTTGGATCAAATTTACCTGAAAATATCTTTAACTTATTAAAATTTGGTCTGTACCTTTTTACGATAGTAAGAACAATATTAAATAGAAATTTAAGGAAAGTTGGTTAGCTTTTACGCAATTAACTTGCTTAATACATGTATGACACACATACGTGTGTGTACAGGAGCTTGTTCCTCATTTTTTTTATTATTATTCAAAATGAATGCAGCCGCCAAAGTTTGATGACAAAGAAACAGCAGAAAGAGTTGCTACACCAGGGGTTTCTGTTGGGCTTGTGTGGACATCAGTTGGTGGTGAAGTGCAGTTTGTGGAAGCTACATCAATGGTGGGTAAAGGGGATCTGCACCTCACAGGCCAATTGGGTGATGTTATTAAAGAATCAGCACAGATAGCATTGACTTGGGTATCTTCTTCACCTTTTACTTTCTTTTATTTTTTTCAAGATGTTTATGCAAGAAAAGAGAAAAAAATAATGCATGATGACCAATGGACTTTGTTTGCTAATTTTTATTATACAGGAATATGTTATTATGGTTATATGGTATTAATGTTTTTTTTCAAAGTCAAATGATTGGTTGGCTGTATGCGTTAATAATACACTTTATATGACTTGTGACCCTTTGCCCCGTTTCCTTTTGAGGTTTTGGCTTTCTTTTCTTTTCTCTTTTTTTTGCCTTTACGGATTTGCCTCACTAGAAATATAACTCTAATTGACCCATCCATAAGTAAGTGGGTTGAAATGGTCACTTCTAATTGTTATACTTGCTTTAGAGTGAGAGTTACAGACTTACAGTCTTGTAATCTTGTCTTAATTTTGATCAACTGTTTTTGGTGGTCATGTAATGGACGAAATACATCAAAGAATCTTACTTTAAGAAAAAATCTTAGCGGATACTCTAATGTGAATAATGTATCAGAGATGAATTACATGAGAGAACTTATATCTTTATTATTAATGATAAAAAGTACTAGGTATATATATACACGATGACCTGGTCTCTATATAGAGGCTTATGCGGCCATTACACAGTATTGGGCTAAATCAGGTTAGAGTCGTCAGGCGACAGCCGAAGAAAATAATGGCTGCAGGCTGCATATCACATGCTTGATCAACAGCTTCTGGTAGCACCTGGGTTTCATTTGCATGTCGTTGCTGAATGTACTCTAAATGGGTGCCCTATTTGAAAACCACTTCACAACCCTATGAACAACCCCCTCCCAAAAAAAAAGAAAAAAATTACACTAGACAGTATTGCACCTAACCCTAGTACATTCTATGATTTTGTATATGGACAATTCTTACAAATAATCACTGTTAACAATAACTTTTGACTTCTTCCATATTTTTTTATAATTTCGTTTTGAATGTTTGGAAACAGGTAAGAGCTAGGGCAACAGACCTTAATTTGGCTTCGGCAAAAGAATGTAATCTGCTTGAAGGACGGGATGTTCATATACATTTCCCTGCTGGGGCGGTCCCAAAAGATGGGCCGTCTGCTGGTGTGACACTTGTCACTTCCCTCGTTTCACTTTTCAGCCGTAGACGTGTTCGGTCAGACACCGCAATGACTGGAGAGATGACTTTGCGTGGCCTTGTTTTACCAGTTGGCGGGATCAAAGATAAGGTCACCGCATTGCTTTTTTCCAATATTTATACTAGTATTTATAATATTTTAATTTTCATTCGACTTGTACGTTTATAAATATGGTGACAAACCCAACTTTCAAATATACTCATCGCAACCCTGAAACTTTGATATTTTTCAATCTGCAAACTTACCAGTTCAAGATGATGGCGGTACCTTTACCTTTGACCATATTGACTTTTTTCTCTTTAATGAGGTGATTGAGAACTGGGTTACCTCCTGTCAAGGTTAAAAATTACCTTCAATCCAACTTTTTGGGTCAAACAAAGTTGGTTACTCGAAGTAGAATTTGACCAAAGTTGGTTGCGTTTTAATGCAATTAACCCTCATTTTTCTTCTTCTTTTCTTCAATCTTCTGACATTCAATGAGCAGGTCTTGGCGGCACACCGTTATGGGCTTAAGAGAGTTATCCTGCCCGAGAGAAATTTGAAAGACTTGGTTGAAGTACCTAAAGCTGTTCTTGGAAGTATGGAGGTAAGTTAACTTTTCTATAATTAAAGATGTATATCTTGTGTAATCTCTCTTAGTATTTGGGCATAACAAGTTGATTTAAACCGCACGTTGCAGCGGGATTTTAGGACGAACAAAATATAAAAATTAAATCCAAACATAAGTATATAAACTAAAGCAGGGAAAAGCATAGGCTTCTACACTTGTAATGCGTCATTTGGTTCAAATCGAAATTGTTTCATGTTTTATTTTTTATATTACGTCAAATATAATTGTTTAGTATTATTAATCCTTACAATCGAAAGTTTTGTTAGTATAATGAAAATATAGAAACTAACATATGAGCATAAATATTTAAAATAAAACATGGGAAACTTAAACATTTAGGATGTTCAAATTCAAACTAATTTAAATTTTATTTCCATATTATGTTTAACAATTTATGTCTTATAAGTTTGACAAAAAAAAAAAAAAAAAACTAAACATTCAGGATGTTCAAATTTATATTGATTCTAGTTTTACTTTTCCATATTACGAATAACGTATTTTCTCTTATACGTTTTGATGTATAATGTTTGTTGAGAACCAAAAAACACCACCAATGCTTGAATAATAACGTAATATGCCAATTATGCCAAAATATACTTCATTTGAAAAATACATTTTTAAAATAAATATCGTATTACTACTAAATTTATGTCAAAATGTAGATAAAAATAAGATGGTTACAAACATATTCATATTTACATCATGTGTAATATATTAAAAATTATAAAAGAAAAACAAAAGACACATAAAAGTAATCGTTTGAATATAGTAATAAATTTAAAAACCTAAATACATTATGAATGGGGAAAAAAGAAAAAGCGAAAAGAATTACGGCAAAAGTTAATAAAGAAAAAAAAGACTGAATTAAAATAGGGGTCGAACCCGTGACATAGGCTTCAAAAGTGGAGGACGTAGCCAACCCGGCTATCTAGCATTTTTTTAAAAATGTTTTCCCAACTATTTATTATATATATATTTTTTTCCTGCAAATTGTATGGATATATAACGTTACCTTCAAATAGAGGTGGTAAAATGGGCAGGTCTAGCGGGTTGGGTAGCGGGTCACTTTTCCTAATATCTTTCTATCATAATGTAGATAATACTGGCCAAGAGAATGGAAGATGTACTGGAACATGCTTTTGAAGGTGGGTGCCCCTGGAGACAACATTCAAGATTATGACCCCATCTTTGATCTAACCTGTCGAGTTTCAACATCGTTGACTGCTAGACAATGAAGCATCTTGATGATGGGCGGTATACGTTGTCTTAAATATCCTTATTTCCCCACTCAATGTATTTTATAGCGTTCTTACATGATGTATGTACCATACGAGCCACTTCTGCTCGCTCAAGTCTTAACACATCTTAATATGTATAAAGCATTCGTTTGTCGTATTTGTAATTTCATAACTCATATGAAATGTTGTATATTTTGGAAAAGTTAAAACTCCAAGTTTTCTTTTACGGCGAATACACATCCTATTCTACGTTTATGTCCATAATGGGATTTTAACTCTCGACCTTAAGGAGGGAGGAATATCGTAAGCTACAACTCGACGGTGCTTAGGCCAAAGCCCTCTTGGTAATTAAAGCTATGTCATGCATTATGGATATTATGTGAATAGGTTTGAGGTCTAAGATGGTAGATTTGGACTAACTTGTTATAATTGGATTACTAGTTTGTCAACTTGGAACTCGATATATCATCGACTTTGTTCCAGTGTTTCGTCCTCCGCATAATATTTGAAGGGAGAAATACAGTTGTAGAACGGAGCGAATCACATTGTACCGTGATTACGATGGACAAATTTGCTTTTTCAGAAGTCTTGAACTCTTCGCCTTCTTTCACACTTGACGATTTTGTTTCTTCTTCCTAACGTATTTACGTGATTTTGTGCCAAATGGTCAAACGACATTGTGTTATTTATTCTCAAAATCACAAACTCAAAAACCATTCTTGATGAATCGATGATTTTTTAAATATTTCCCCAATTGGCTACACAATTTCGGCAATTGAATATTTGGTTTATGTTTTCCCTCTTTGTTTCCATTATTGAGTCGTCTTTTCCCTGACTTAAGCGCACGTATACCTTTTATCCTTTAATTATGTGAATTCTTTGCCTAAGGTGACCATCTATCTGTTTTCCTTATCCCAATTTTAATTTTGGAATTAAAAAATTGGGTTTACGCATATGATATAGAGCATATAAAACATAACGGGTATCTACTAGCCATGATTCATGGACAGTCGCCCATATTACACGCAGTAGCCATAAGACTCGCCTTAAATAACATTCAAGCTAACCTAGACAGACACCTTTTGAAAATACTTATTAAAGTATGAAAAGTTAAAATGGTTGAGGATAAAAGATGAAGATCAATTTACTCGCTCTCTAAGGAAAGGAAACAACAAAAACAATTTCTCAATCAATTTTTTGTGTATATTATTTTTAAAGACATCTATTTCTCATTTTTCTTATACTAACTGTACTAAAGTTTTAAATATGTTATGATTTAAAGATTAACGTTTTTTTTCAAATGGTTTAAACTTTGAAGTTTTCTTAAAAATACAGATTAATCCCACTTTACTTGATTATACATGTTAGTTCTTTTAGAAACTTAATAAACTTAAGGGGTTAAACCGTTTTCTAACAAAAATTTAAGGGCTAAATCATATGAAAAAAACTTTAAGTTTTAAACCAAGAATAAAGTGTAACTTTGAGGATTAAATCATAACAAAATCAAACTTTACGATAAAACCGTTTAAAAAACCTTTGATGATTAAACCGAAACTGAACTAATTAAAACTTTAATGATTAAACCATTATTGACCTTTTATAATTTTGAATAACATACCGATTGAAAACGAAAATTATTATTTTTTAAAATTTTTTGTTCCAAAGTAAATATATATGTTCAAATTAAAGTGTTGAAGCAGGGTCAGAGCTAGCTCTGCTTTCAGTCGGGCCAGAAGTAATTGCAAAACCAACACTGGTTAGCCTTGTCACGAGCGTCGGCTCGTGTCCAACTCCGGCGTGAGAATGAGTGTTTGGTTCGGAGGAAAATCGGGGAGCAGTAAATGAAGAGAGAGAGAGATTTAGAATGAGCATTACCATTTACTCGATTGATTGGGATATTTATAGAGGTTTGTTAACCAGAGGTCGAAGGTTCTTTTTGTTGCCATGGTCTAATCTGGCATTAATTGCTTACAGGGTGTGCAACGGACTTTGCATTAAATGTGGATCTTCCAGATCCCCATATTGAGGTGGTGTTCCGGTTTCCCGAAGGTTCGTACTTCTCTATAAACTCTATTGTGTTTCATGTTTGTTTTTAGAGCTTATTTCGTGGTTTGGATCAGGTCTGAACCAACTTCTCCGGAGCTATGTGTGGTACATATATCATGTCCCCGTACTTGCAAAACCTTTGTGTGAAAGTGCCATACTTAATTCCAGCTTTTTGTGCACTCTACTCGTTCTTTATTATACTGTTATAGCAATGATGATTCTTTATTGATTGTCCTGTAGTTTTGATGGGTGTAGACGTGTAGTTAAGTTTGAATTTCAAATTTGCAGTTTGTGGCTGTGGTTATTTAAGAGGCGGGAGTTTTGTCATGACGTGTTGCTCTCATTGGTGAGGGCCTACGCCTGATTCAATGTGTCTGGGCCCTTTGTCTTCCTTATTTGGCTGGTGATGATTGTAGATGTTAATTTATCATTTATATTTTTTTATTTATTTTTGGGTAATTGCTTTGTTGCCTATATATAGTGCATATTCAGAGTGTTTGTTTTTGTTTGCTCTCGTTTTCTCTCATTGTTAGAAAGTTCTTGCTTTTCCCTTCCTGGATTTAGCTATTCGATCCTTCATTCGAGTGTGCTTATGGACGTCAGTGTATTTACAGGTTCGGGGCTCTTTTCTTAGTCATGTTGAAAAATAATCTAATCATTATGTTTTCTAATGTATATGAAGATGTCTCAAGCATGTTTGTGATACTTTTGATATCGAGAAGAAATACAATCTTAAATGTCCTTCCTAACAAGAATGCCTTGGATTTCCGAAAGGGTATATCGGACTTTATCTTAGGTTATTCGGCTTTTCTAATGTTCGTGTGCCATTTTCGAGTTTTTTCTTAGATGTCTGGAAGTATTTTGGTATTCACTTATCCCAACTAGCGCCTCTTGGAGCGGTTAAAATTACCGGTTTCTAACTTTGGTAGCTCTGAACATTAGTCTATGGATGTAGAGATGGCTAATGCTGCTTTTGTTCCTGATTTTCGCTGCTCGAACAAGTCTCTATTTGACAGTGTTGAGACTTGTCTGTTGGTCCCAAAGAGGGTAAACAAGCAACCGATATAGTGTAGAAGGGGGGGGGGGT
>JAUEJL010070398.1:0-16699 GCA_032274825.1 Drosophyllum lusitanicum | reverse complement strand
GATATCGAATTCTAAAAACCGAACCCGCCCCGTGTTTAGCGGGTACCCTAGTTTTCGGGTTTTTCGGGTTACGGGTTCTACGGGTATCGGTTTTTTCGGTTTCGGTTTATGCGGGGCAGGTCGGTTTCTCGGTTTTTTGGTTTTTTTGAACACCCCTGTTTATAAGAGAGAATAATGTTCAATATAGTCCATACTTAATTCATAGTCCTAAGGGACTAATTTTAACCTTTGAATCAATGACATCAACGGTCCAGATTGCATTTTAAAATTTTGAACAGAGTGACGTTTTCGTAATTTATATGTGATGCTTTTACAAATCACATGAGATTGTATAATTAATCATCTATGATTGAATATTAAAATTTTGGGACTATGTTTTTTACATGAACTTTATTGAACACAACTCTTATAAGAGATTCTTATTTTAGAATATCTAATTGTAATTACCGAATTTTATTATAATTACACAATTATTAAACTCATAAAGTTTATTATTATATGAATTTGGATTAGGGGTGAGCATGCGACCCGATAGACCGAAAAAACCGACGAACCGGACTGGTCCGGACTGGGACTGGCCGGTCCAGTCTTCGGTCCTTTTTTTTATAGATTTCGGGTTTCGGACCGGTCCGGTTTTGTTTAATATATGTATAAAACAACCAATATACCGAAAAAATCGACTAAACGGACCGAGACCGGGACGGGTCGGTCCAATCTTCGGTCCTAGTTTTTGGTTATAAAAATATTAGTTTTTTTAAAACTAATTAAAATAGTTTTTAACATCGGAGTTAAAACAATTCAAAACTTGTATTTCCTTTTAAAAAGAATAACTTTTAAAGTTTTAACATTCTTTGCATTTACTTCTAAAAAATGTATTAAACTATATGCCAAATGTTAACGTGTGTGAATACCTTCCAAAAATGTTATTGTGTGTAAAAACATTTCCAAAAATGTGTTATTGTATGTATTAAACTTTCTATTGTATCTACTAAACTTATAATTATTTTGCTTTTTTATGTAATTAAAATATGTACAATAAAAACAAATTAAAAGTTCAATACACACAATAACATTTTTGAAAGGTGAATAACCTTGTTTTTTTCTACCATGAGTTTATTTAAAAAAAAAACAGAACTCCAACTCCAAAAACTCTATAATCCGCTTGTCATACACATCTAAATGCGACAAAACTTTTTGTTTGTGTTATAGCGAATTATGAATTATTTATTTAAAACAAATTATACCAAAATATTTTTACAGTTATTATCATTGTGATTACAAGGGGTACAAACTTATATTTTGATATATTAAACTTTCAATCATTACATTTTAATGATTTTATATATATTTTTTAATTTGTTTAGGTTACAATTTTGAGCGATCAAATTATGGCCGCGACTTTAAGTTTGACAACTTTAAATTGCGAACTGTTTATCTTTTTTGATGATTTTTAAATACAAAAAGAATCTTATTAGTTTTTATCTAAAGATTTTATCCTTTGTCGCAGTTTCGACCATATACACGTTTCAACGCAAAAACAAATTGGTACGTTTTTGTAGAATTCTTCGAGATTTAGGTGACATTTCCAATATTTTTTTATCAAATTTCTTAATAACAGGTAACTAGAACATTAGTTATCATATGTATATAAAATATTTAAGTTTCATATTATGTTACCCCTAAATATAGTATGCAAACCAAATTATTTTATGTTTTCAAATATCATTATTTAAAATTTATATTATGATATCTGGTATTTAATGTAATGCCTAGATTATTATATATTTCATTAAAAGTAGTCAAAGTTTCATTTGTTTAATGCTATAACATCATCATAATAGCATCTTAATTGTATGTATAAAATGTTCAATTTCAGAATATTTAATTATCGTTATCGTATTTAATTACAAACAAACAATTTCTATAATCTGTAATCATATTATCTGATATTTAATGCCATATATATTAATTGGTATGCTTTATGATGTTTGATGTCATACAACTTATACATAAAACAAATAAATAAATTTATTTCAACAATTAAATGTAGAGTTATTTATTTAACGTTATCACAAATATAATTAGCTTGTATTTATATGAGATTCTTATTTTATAATATCTAATTGTAATTACCGAATTTTATTATAAATACAAAATTATTAAACTCATAAAGTTTATTATTATATGAATTTGGATTAACACGATCTCTAATTTTATGAAATAATAACATGACTTTAAAAGGTCAAAAAACTAATGCCATCGGCCATGGCCACATGTGATGTGAATTTGTAATATTGTTTAGACAATTTTAAATGTTTTGGATTCAATTCTCATAAAAAAAAGACGTAGATTAATCAAATCGTACGTAAGTAATTTGTTATAAAAAATATTAGTTTTTTTTTAAAACTAAATAAATAGTTTTTAACATCGGAGTTATAAAAAATTAAACTTGTATTTGCTTTTAAAAATAATAATTTTTAAAGTTTTAACATTCTTTGCATATTTTTTTCTACCATAAGTTTATTTAAAAAACAAAACTCCAACCCCAAAAACTCTAGCTATAATCCGCTTGTCATACACATCTAAATGAGACAAAACTTTTTGTTTGTGTAATAGCGAATTATGAATTATCTTTTAATAATAATATAAATTAAAGACTAATATAAATCAAATTTATTAAATAATCATAACCCTTTATTTAATAAAATAAAATTTAATTACTTAATCTTTACCATCTATTTAATCAAAATTAGAATTTTAATTTTGAATCAAAATTATTAGATAAATTTTATATATGTTCTACTTAAACCTTAAATACTATTTTTGTCCGGTCTAACTTGCAAATATCATGTTAATCCTTTATAACGTTTTAAAATATCATATTTAACCAAATTTATAATTTTGTCATTTTAAAATATTCTATAATTATTTTAAATTTTTTTTATTTAGAACCAGTAAATATTTGATTTTACTGTTCTAATTGTAACAATAATGATCAATTTTTGTACAAGAAATACAATCATGTCTCTTTGTATCATGATATCATGTTTCTTCCGTTATGTCTGCCCTCAACCTCCGATCGACGCTTCCACCGCTAGTATGATTGTCATTTCTTTCGTGTTTTATAATTATTTAATATCTTTTTTATTAATGTTTAATATTTATCATTTTGTTATTATCATCTAATCTAGTTTATTTAAAACAAACTACACCAAAATATTTTCACAGTTATTATCATTGTGATTACGAGGGTTACAAACTTATATTTTGATATATTAAACTTTCAATCATTACATTTTAATGATTTTATGTATATTTTTAATTTGTTTAGGTTACACCAAATACTAAAAATAATTTAGTACGTGTGAATAAAAAAATTTATCATATTGAAAAATCAATGTGTTATTCCGTAACTTTGAGGGTAGAAAAGAATAATAGTCTTGTAAAGCGTTTGTTCCAACTTAAATGTCCCATTAGATGCCAAACAAATCTCATCAAATAATGGCATTGATAAATAATTAAGTTTTAGAATTTTAGTATGTAACAGGTAATTAAATTTTTTAAAAACAATATATATAAATAATAGATTAATAATAATCCGTATATATAATAATAACAGTACCCAATATCGTTAAAGAGAAATTATAAAATACGTATAATTGAACACATTTTTACATTTTGTTGTTATTTTTAGAGTTTAGTTCTCCAAAATGTATTAAACTATACCATAAATGTTAATGTGTGTATCCATCTTCCAAAAATGTTATTGTGTGTATTGAACTTTTAATTTGTTATTATTGTACGTATTTTGATTATATAAAAAAACAAAAAAAGTATAAGTTTAGTACATATAATAGGAAGTTTAATACACAAAATAACATTATTTTTGAAAGTTTGATTCACATAATAATATTTTTGGAAGATGAATACATATATTAACATTTGAGATATAGTTTAATACATTTTAGAGAAGTAATCCTCTTAGTTTTATGATAATATGACATGAAACGGGATATATGGTTTATACGCCGGAATATCCTTAGATTACGACACCGTTTCAGGAATGGCTGCCGGTAGCTGGCCGTTGACTCTTATGTATTAACTCGTTCATCTAAATTTCACTTTTGCCCTTGCATTCTTATAGTTTTGAGATATAACCCCTTCACTTTTCAACATATACACTTACACCTCCTTTAATAATAGCAACAAGAATATTGAACCCGAGGTCTATATGTACTGTTATAAATCACAAAGTTTTAAGTGAATGGTTATTATACAAAAGGCATACACCACTATTAAAGTATTAATGTTTATGCAATTTGGTTTTTATAATTGAAAGAAATGAAACATCATTTAATTGAAATTTCAAAAATTGATAGTAATGTGAAGTAGCAAAATTTCACCACAAACTCCTTATTTATGAACACTTCCATCAATATGGCATTGCAAATGGTTGTTTCATTTTTAAAGACAAATAAACCTTTTCAACATACATTTTGACATTTTGTTGTCTAGTGCTAATTCTTTGCCATTCTAGGCATATACATACGCGATTTACTCCAAACATTAAAACAATGTTCCTAGCAAATCAATCAATTCTTCATGTTAAATATGGCTTGTTTGATAGTATGTAGAACCTTTTCTCTTGAAACTTTATAAAAGGTGATAATCCTTTATAGAAATAATAATCATATAGTGTTATATTTAAATGAGTTTGGAATAGAAGTTTAAGGTTAAAGGGCTCAAAATGTAAATACATAGAAGTTTAAGGACCCAAAGAAGCACAATGCACACCAAAAAAGAGCAAGGTAGAGTGGAAAGTCAGTAGAAAATAAATATATAAATTTATTACAATAAAGAAAATAATAAATTTAAATTTATTACAATAAAGGAAAAAAAGTTAAAAAACCGACTATAAAAAAACCTCAATCTCTCTCTCTCCTTCACTTGCTCCACTCCCCTCTTTCTCTCTCTACCATTTCCTATCCTCTGCCTCTGTTGAGCAATGCCACAACATACCTCTGCTTCTTTTCTATTTTGATTCAATAGAATCTCAGAAGCAGTATTGTTTTAGCATAATCTGCAATCAGAGGAAAGGAAATCAGTAATCAGAGCAAGTGCGTGTGTGTGGAAATCTCAATCTGGGTAGAGAGAGAAACCTTCAAATCTCTACCACATTTATCGAATCTCGGTAGATCTACTCTCCCCTGCTGTTTCATTTGAACTGAAGGAAATGGGAGACGTGGTTTCCGGGAAAAATCTGATACCGGAGAGTTTTCCGGGGGCGTCGGTGGACTTAGCGGCGCAAATTGGGTTGCTATGGGACCTAATTAAGGCGCCACTGATAGTCCCATTGTTGAGATTGGCTGTTTATATCTGTTTAGCCATGACTGTGATGCTGTTCCTTGAGAGGCTTTACATGGGCATCGTCATTATCCTTGTTAAGCTCTTTTGGAAGAAGCCAGAGAAGCGATACAATTGGGAACCGATTCGTGATGATTTGGAAATCGGGAATTCTGCTTTCCCTTTAGTTCTTATTCAAATCCCAATGTTCAATGAGAAAGAGGTTTGTTTGTCATTACTTGTAGTAGTTGTTATTGTTGTTGATATATGTGTCTGGATTGGGCGTTTTTCGAAAGATGAAATTAAAATTAGGGTTGAATGATGTCATCCACAGGTATATAAGATCTCAATTGGGGCGGCATGTAATCTCTCATGGCCATCCGATCGCCTCGTGATTCAAGTACTCGATGACTCTACTGACTTTGTCATCAAGGTACAACTCATTATAGCAATACACAAGTCTATATGTACATGATTATTATGTATCTATATATATATAGTACTACTCATAAAGCATGAACAAAAGATTTCAATCATCACGTTCAACCTTTTTTACTTATTCAAATGATTACAGAAAAATTTATTGCCAAAATTTGGCTACAGGTTATAAACTAATTAACGGTATCAGGATCCAAATTCTACCCAAATTTGGATAACTAATAGCGTTCCTTCGTTTGCAATTGTTTTTTAGTAAATCTGAGCTAACAATTTTCAATTCATAGGTGGCATGAACGAATTTAGTTCCAAATACATTTATTTATTTATTCTGTATTTTAGCATTTAATTAATGCCATTATTACATTTCTTGGTTTTATAATATGTATTATTATTATTTTTATTTTTTTTTCAATCAATTGAATTAACTCAATTTTATATTTAATGCCATTATTAAATTAATTGGCGTTATACAATTTGTAATTCTGAACATGGGAATTACGTAATTAACTCATTCTACATTGAAGAAAATTGAATAGACTTTAAGCTTTCACCAAACAACAGAGGTTGCTTTCCCAAATATTTATTTCAATATTCTGTTTAAAAAAGACTTATTATATGATTTGGTAATGTAGAATTATGAATTTGAGTTAGTGAATTTTGTGCTGGGAATGAATTTGGGTATTGTATTCTCTAATAAGTTATTTTAATTAAAATGTTTTAACTTTATAATAGGATATGATTGAGAAAGAATGTCAAAGATGGGCAAGCAAAGGGGTTAATATTAGGTATCAAATTAGAGAAAGCAGAGGAGGTTACAAAGCTGGTGCTCTTAAAGAAGGATTAAAGCATGATTATGTTAAAGACTGTGAATATGTCACCATTTTCGATGCTGATTTCCGGCCGGAGCCTGATTTTCTCCGGAGAGCCATTCCATTCCTTGAGTTTAACCCTCAAATTGCTCTTGTTCAAGCTCGGTGGCGCTTTGGTAAGTCTTAATCTTCTTATTCTATAATTAATAATAATTAAACCATGGCTTATCCTCTATTAAATGTTGATTAATTAAATGATTATTTTATTAGCTAATAATTTGTTTCAGCTTACTAACCCCATTATAAATAATTATTAAACAGAAGAAAAGAAAAGAAATAGAAAGAGTACACTTGCTCGTAATGAACGTAGAAGTGTCGGTGGTCTTTCACCCCTGTTTTATTTTTTTTATTTATATATATATATAGTTTTTAAATTCTATAAAAGAAATTAAATTTCTAGACTCTAATTAATGTAGTCAACAGGGTAATAACAAAAAAGATATGTTACTCTTTAAAACCTGATAAATGATCAAACATTCAGAATACATTGTCTTGAAATAATGCTTCAACTATTTCCAAGGTATATACATTTTCCAAATAATACAATTAAAACTATTTATTAAAAATGGCAATGAAAATGATGTTTTGCATTTTTAGTTTATATATACAACATAAAGTAATTATGTGAACTTTTGAAAATTTTCTATTAGCACGAAAAAACTTGTTTCAAGATTTAAACATCATCAATCTTGGGTGGGTGATTTTCTTACTCGTTGTCTATTTGGTGGTATTTGGGAAATAAGCCTAGTTTAGAATTTAGAAAGTTCACAGAGCATAAATTAGAAGTACAAGGATCAATGCTATAGAAAGAGTATAGTACAAGGAGGTTAGCTGTAAATTTAATGTTGCCGTAAAAGGAGATGTGGGGTCCGGTTGGAGTCCACCAATCACGGGATCCCAGCCGTCCGATTTGACACTTTTTGCTAGGAAAAAAACAGTGTTGTGATTCTCTTCCAAGTTATATTTCTTTAGCTTAAATTTTATCAAAACACCAAATGTACCAAAAAAAAAAAAAACAATAGTTACAAAGGAAAACAACACCAAAGTGATTCTTGGATTTCAACTCTTCTCTATATGATGAGGCCAAAAATCAAATTAAAAACAATAACTACTAGTAATTTTCTATTATTATTTAAAGAAAAATAACTACTAGTATTTTCTATTATTATTTAAAGCAAATTAAAGAAAAAGAAAACCAACCACATGTGTCGCTGTTTTTGGGGTTGTAACTTATGCGCTAGAAAGTTGTACCCTCACCAGGAGTATAATGACGTAAATGTCCCCGATTAACTTGCGGAAATAAGTATGGGTCACCCCAGCTTAGCCGGCATAAATGGTGGTGTTAAAATGGTAGTTTCGTATTTTTATTAAATATGTCACTTTATTATTTACTACTTCTTTACTTCACTAGAAAGTGACCTGGATTTTTATTATTTAATTTTTTATAAAGAAATTATCTAGGGGTACCGTAGTAATTTACGGCTCTGCAGCCCACGTGCATTTATGCTTCCATGATGTACCCTGTGCCTTGTCGTTGGTACAGCTGCTGGATTCTACTTTCTCACCGACACTCAAGGGTCTTCATTTTTACATTTTACTCCTAGAAAACTAGTTTTTGTATATATATATATAATATATATGTAAAAGATAGGGGGGATATATCTTAAATAAAAACAAGTGTCTTTAATTTATTATTGAAATCTGCAAAGTTAATGCAATCAATATCATATAGAGAATTATCAAGATTGTCAAGTTTTCGTACACAATAAATTATTTATATATAACAATTCTTTGTTTACTGTTTATATCTGATGTGTATAAATCAGCTAGCGTCCTCAACGGATACGTTTTATAACAGACTTTTTTTATTTCAAATAATATTTTCACTAATATTTGTATTATGAAAAGTTATTTTAAAAATCTTTTCCGGTACAAAAAATGCTTTTCCAGTAGCTTATTCAGTATTTGTCCTCTCTAGCATTTTCCACACCCATAGGTTAAAGAATCTTCACCTTTGTTGAAATAATTCAATCATATCCAATGGCAAAAAGCTTCTAAAAGGACATTTTGATCAATATTGTCACTTTTAACCCCCAGATATATTCTTATATTATGCTAAAATAATAAGAATGCTATATATGTATGTAGCTGGTTAAAATTTAATCAAAGAATGCAATAAAAATGAGGAGATTTAGATGTGATGAGGTGGCGGATTCGTGGTTGATATAATTCAGTATTGGATAGTGACAAAAAAACGAGCTGTTTGTTCATGTGCTAAATGGCGTGTTGTGTTTGTGATGTAGAGACATGTGTAATGTAGCTACCACTTGGCCCACGTTGCTAAACTTTATAATTTTCTTGGTTAATTTTTCTTTTTTAGTATGGATTCTGTAAAAAGTTAAGAGGTCCTTTGTGATAAGAAATTTCATAGCTCTCTTTTGTCCTTTACTGATCATTATTATAAACCAATAACTTATTTACTCTAACTCTAGTCAAACATTTTAAATATATATATATATATATTTCTATTGTTTCTTTGTTTATTAATAATTATAATACCATTCAAGTCATTATTACATATTGTGATTGGAGAATCTTATACATAAATGCTAATAAATTTATTTATTTATCTAGTGAGGAAGTATAAAAATAATCTGCGGTTAAATTTTGCAGTGAACTCTGATGAATGTTTATTGACAAGAATGCAAGAGATGTCACTTGATTACCATTTCACAGTGGAACAAGAAGTAGGATCAGCCACTCATGCATTTTTCGGATTCAACGGTAAGAACCGAAGTTAACCATCTTTTAAATAAATTTTCAAGAATTACTTTTTAACATGAATGTAATTAATGTCACAGGAACTGGTGGCGTGTGGCGGATTGCCGCCATTAATGAAGCAGGAGGGTGGAAGGATAGGACTACAGTGGAGGACATGGATCTTGCTGTCCGAGCAGGTCTCAAGGGATGGAAATTCCTTTATCTTGGTGACCTTCAGGTTAGTCATTTTTTTTTAAATTGTCGATCTTAAAATGGGACCCACAATCAAAATCCAGTCTTTAAATGGGACCCTTAATCATAATGCAATTTTAATTCTTGAATTATGAAGTAAAATTGATAAATGTTGTAGGTGAAAAGTGAACTTCCTAGTACATTCAAAGCCTTTCGTTATCAGCAACATAGGTGGTCTTGTGGTCCAGCCAATTTGTTCAGGAAAATGGTGATGGAGATTGTAAGGAACAAGGTTAGTTAATTAAGTTATTTATCAAAATAAAAAAAGTTTATATTTTGATGCAAATCGCAGCAAAGCAATGGTGTTTATTTTGACTGTTATGATGGTTGCAGAAAGTGACTTTGTGGAAGAAGGTGTATGTGATCTACAGTTTCTTCTTTGTAAGAAAGATCATAGCTCATATGGTCACATTTTTCTTTTTCTGTGTCGTTCTTCCCCTCACAATCTTGGTACCTGAAGTTGATGTCCCAATTTGGGGTGCCATTTACATCCCATGCATCATCACCACCTTGAATTCAGTTGGAACTCCAAGGTATCATCACCATACAATTGAACTATATACATATTATAAGTGAATTTTTCTCCATATATCAAAGATGTGATGTTTTTATAACATTTTCAGGTCCATACACTTATTATTCTACTGGATTCTCTTTGAAAATGTTATGTCCCTGCACCGTACCAAGGCAACATTCATTGGTTTGCTTGACGCCAAGAGATCTAATGAGTGGGTTGTTACTGAGAAACTAGGGGATGCTCTCAAGAACAACAAAACAAATGCCAAAGCTGCTCCAAAGAAATTTAGATTCAATATTGGTGACAGGTAAAAATATTAGCTTTCCTCTTGTTCTTTTCTGGAATTTCTTTCTTTTTAGTATTTAAATTCTTAAAGTTGACCAAACCCAACTTGCTTTAGGCAGTGTTTGGTAATATGACCAAATCCCACTTCACTAACTACACAAACCTCTAGACAGTGTTTGGTATTATGAAAGCAAATCAATAATGGAATGGTGAATGGACCAGAAATCCAGAATTGTGTTCATTCCATCTTCTTGATATTCATCCATGACCAAGGGGTGATTTTTCTTTAATAACACATCTACTAAAATGGATGGTTCAGATTTGATAATTAAAACTTTTATCTAAATCAATGGCTAAGATTGTCTAATTAATTTTATTCATGTTAGTCTTTTATTTATATTTTATCTTGTTTAAGGGTTTCATGAGCTTTTATTATGCTTAATTTGTTTTATTTGTACATAGAAAATCCAATAAGTTCGACTAATGTTATGAAGTAGAGATAAAACTATGAACCATCTCTTATACAAAAATAAGAAATTTATATAAGAACCTATTCCATTCCTACAAATTAACCAAAGATAATGATGGAATGAAAGATCAATTCATTACCATAACTCCATCTCTGGCATTCCTTTATCACTCCCTTCCAGACAACCTAACAAACCTCTGGTGTTCTTATGATGCAGAATTCATCTTACAGAGCTTGGGTTTGCTGTGTTTCTCTTCTTCACCGGATGCTATGATTTTATGTATGGAAAGCACAACTACTTCATATACATCTTCCTCCAAACAGTCACCTTCTTGATTGTTGGGTTTGGGTATGTAGGCACCATTGTCCCGAGCTCTTAAAAAACTCCAAATGGACTACAAGTTTAGCAAGCAAAACCATGAATCTTCTTTTATCGTCCGTCTCAACTTATTCTCAGTATATACAATCTTTCGTGTGATTGAAAACACATCTCGTTTATGGTGTTGAGAAGGGGAAGAGGAAAAAGATTGAAGGTTGGAGTTTTTGGGAGATTGATCTGTTTGTGAAAATTAAGGAGACATAAGAGAAATAGGTTGTTTGTTAGGGGAGCATAGTATACAATTGGAGTTGAAGAAGAAGAAAAATGATGTTTATGTTTTTTTTTTAAAATTTTTATTGGAATTGTAGTTGCTTTTGTTTTTAAACTTAAATATATGCTGAGAATGAGATGGGTTTTTAAAATTTAAATGTTTTGTGGAGGGGAATAATTATATGATGGCAATTAAGCCATCTAAATATTGTATTCTACTCTTCTTTTTAATTTGTTTGGAGTCCTGTATTGTAGTACAACTTCATACCATTAAATTAACAAATGTTTGGTCTCTCTCTCTCTCTCTCTCTCTCTCATAATAACATTAAAAGCATATGACATCGATCACCTTTGTCTCCAAAGTCTTTCGAATAAATCTTTGTGAAAATTAACAACGAACCAATAACGTTTTCATCGACGACGAAAGAACAAGAAACGTTACAAAACAAATTACTCTTGTCTTATCATTTGCTGCTTCTTCTTCTTCTTTTCTCTCTCTCTCTCTCTCTCTATATATATATATATCTCATTTTTCAACTTCCCTCTTGCTATTCACTTCTCATATCTTCTCCAAATCCGATAATTGCTTTCTTAGGCTTATTTGTTACATTAGGGTTTCGTGTCTCACCATACAGATGAGCAAAAAGACTCAATCTTGATTCTCTTTTACACAGCTTCATGATTTCTTGAAAAAACTTTAATTAATTACCATTCAATCCATACCCATCTTGATTCTATTTTACACACTTGAAGAATTCTTGAAAGAATTTATAAGCATTCAATCCATACCCATGAAAGAATCGGAACCACCATTTGTGGAAATCTGCAAGAACTTTAGCGATAATCATGAAGTCTTCATAAACAACGATGTTGAAGATTTCGATGATGTTGAAGAATGGGAGCTACCGATGATCGATCTCAGCCATGAAGACTTTAAAAAAGAGATAGCTGAGGCATCCCAAAAATGGGGTTTTTTTCAAGTAATAAATCATGGGGTTTCTTCTGATATTTTGGAGAAAATGAGATGTGAACAAATGAAGGTGTTTCGTAAGACGTTTTATGAAAAGGTTAATAACCACTGTGATTTGAATTTTCCGGTGGGTAGTTACCGGTGGGGAACTCCTTCAGCCACTTGTTTAAGGCAGCTTGCATGGTCAGAAGCATTTCATGTTCCATTGACTGATATTTCAAGCATGTGTTGTGTCACCAGTCTCAGGTATGTTGTCTCTGCCATTAATTTTTTTATAATTTCCTTATTATAATCTTTATTTCATTTATGCTTTACGGTAGGAAAGATGAAATTTTATATATATATATATATATATATGTGTGTGTGTGTGTGTGTGTGTGTGTGTGTGTGTGTGTGTGGAATTTGGTAGAAACAAAGGAATGAAAATATTGAAAAAATATGTTGTTTCAATAGTAATTCATTATTTCATCTTTCCTACCATATCACTCCACTCTTATATTTTTTCTTATCTTTATATTGCATTTTTTTTAAAATTAAATGGGTATTATGCATACTTCAAAAAAGCTTGTTTTGGTTTCGTCATGACTTGAGGCTTGACTATGCCGTCACGATATGGTTTAAGGCTTGTATGTAAAGCTTGGCGTACGATAAGGTCCTGCTTGACATTTCTTTATTTGTTATAAGTTGTGCTTTTTAAGCGTGTTAAAGGTATTGAGTCATATGAGTCAAATATATATAGTTATACGGTTATAAGAATGGTTGAATAGAAGCAAAACAAAGAAAAAGATTTATAAACTACGTTATAAACATATAATTATGTGTTTTTAATATTTGTTTGTATAATTTTATATACATAATTAGAATATATATACAAAATTGCCGCATTAAGTCACGGCTTGTGAAACGCCGTGACCTCGGCAGGGTTTCGAAGGCTTAAGGCTTGACCTTTCCGCCACGTCACACCTCACGTTATTTAGAACTTTGGTATTATGTGTGAGAAATATAGAGTTATAGTGTGTTAGCTAGCTAGGAAGAGGGAAAGAAATGAAGAGATATATAGACGGTTAAGGCGAGAGGTGCTAAGATAGGACGGTGTAGTCACTGGGGCCATAGTTATCAAATCGAATGTTAATTGTAGCAAATTTTTCAATGAGTATTTTCATATATCAAATCCTTCTACTAACAATATTAAAAACATGTAAAAATCAAGATCAAAGATAATAAAAAAATTAACTGCTTTTATATATTAATTTATACTACTATATAAATCATTTAAGTTTCTTTTTTCTTTAATTTAAGGAGTTCATAAATTTCAATCAAGACTACATCTTAACCGTTCATTCTATCTAAATTAATATCAATCATCCAATCTTTAATCATCTCATTCTTTCTTCTAATTTATTTAACTTTTCAATTATTTAAAATATATATACTATTATACTAATACACTCCTTTATACCAACACAATTCTTCACCCATATCAACATAATTTTTAATATTTTATTATTTTTCTCTCTCGTTATTTCATAAATAGAAATTTTTCTTATTTTAATGTTTTTAAATTAATAAAGAAAATGATGGGAAAAAGAAATGAAAAAAACGGAAATATTGTTAAACAGAAACTTTTCGTGACATTGAATCGCACGAATAATATATTATTATACTCTTGAAATACATGTTCCAACAGAAACTATTCACTACCGTCGTATTGCGCGGATAATATAATAGTTATTTTTAATATGTGGAAATTTTTAACAAGAGAAAGTTGAATTTTCTATTATTACTTAAATAGAATTATATGTTAACATGATGATGGAGGTCTGTGATCAGTCCTTGCGCATCCATCTAGCCGGATGAAGCGCGAGGCACCTTGACACCATCGCCCCCTTCCCCTTCGCTCTAAGTGATCTTTTTGAACGGGTTCTCTCTCACGCTTAAAACATCTTTCTTTCTCTTATTCTCTATATTAATAATTTAAAAAAAATAGGGAATTGTTAAGGGGATAGGTTTAGGGTTAGTAGGATGAAAAAGAATAAAAGAAAAAAAATTATGTAGTGCTGATGTAACATGAAAAAGTAGGCAACGGATACTCATGATCTCATAGTAACAATTCTAACCTAACTTATAGAATTTTGGATCGATCAGTATCAGTATAACTTTTTGGATATTAATTAATAGTCTTTAATTGAAAGTTGTGGCGCGTGTATATGCATCGATGAATTGACTAATTAATAGATATTGGTCCTTTTGATGTGTGACGAAGAAGAAATGAAATCAGTCCCCATTCACCAAAATCAAAGCGAAAAAACAATGATGAGCAAGCAGTCGGCAAGACGATGCGTATTAAGTTGGCGATTCATTTATTCGTCAATTACCTTTCAAACTTTTAAGTCTCTGTTTAAAGCTATGAGTTGTGTTTAATAAAGTTTATTTAAAAAACATATTTTTGAAATTTTGATATTTAATCATATTTTATTTATAAAAGCATTACATGCGAATAACGAAAAATTACGAAAATGACACTCCGCCCAATTTTTAAAAATTTAATCTGGACCATTGATGAGATGGATTCATAGGCTAAAATTAATCTCTTAGGACTACAAATTAATTATGAACCATATTGAACATTCTTCTAAAATGTATCTAATTTTTTTAGTCTCTCATTTTCATAAAAATTTACAATCACCATATATATATATATATATAAAGTTTAAACGAGAATGTTTTTTTGAGTAACAACTATTTATAACAACTTTAATGACTTATTAATAGAGGGGATTAAGTATTTCAAAATGTAATAAAGTATACTCATTTTAATATTCTATGTATGAACTAAAATAACTTTGCAAAAATGTATTTTTGATGCTTAAATTTACATTTCATGTAATATGACTTCTGATCACAAGTTTAGCCAGTCATCTTATTATTATTATTATTATTATTATTATTATTATTATTAAAGATTTGAAGGAATATAGATATAACCACCACCACCTCCTCTTTCCTCTTCGACCACCACCTCCATCTTCACACTCACACACATAAACAAGGAAGATTCTAGATCTGAAATTTTTTAGGACATTCAAACAGCACCACTGCCATTCCTCTTTCATCTTCAAAAACCACAATCTCCACCACCTCCTTCACCTTCAACCACCATCATCACTGTCGCCACCTTCTTCATCTTGAACCACCATCGCCACCTCATTTGCCTTCAACAACCATCACCACCGCTATCTCATGTCTTCAACCATCTCCACCTGCCTTCCTTCTTTATCCAATATTAGGGTCTTCCACATCAGATTTATAATCATAACACGTTCCTAAATCGAGTTAGGGTGGGCGTTGAATATTAGGATGAAAGATGCCCTAGTAGCTATCAACGTGGGGCGGTAACAGTTTTTTTTGGCGATGGTGCAGATGGTAAAAGAAGGTTGGATCGGTGGAGATGAGGTTGAGCATGGGGAAGAACTAAATAAGATGAATGGATGTAGTAGTAGTAATAGCGGTAGCAGTAGCGGTACTACTAGTAGTATTAGTAGTACTAGTACTAGTAGTAATAAAAAAAAAATAAGAAAAAAAATCAAAGGTTACACGGTAACTTGTAATTGCATGCAGGTCAATCTAAAAAATATTACATGAACCGTTATAGGTAGTTTAATGTATTAATATGAAAAAGGTTCAGTTCATTACACAAAATACTAAAATAGGTATAGTTTTTAACATATCGGTGCACTTAACCCTCAATAGAGTATTTTGATTATTTTTATATTTAGCCAACCTTGAATTGTGTTCGGATGAATCTTCATTAATGACTTAGGCTTGAATTTTCCAAATATACCCCCTTATTAATGGGTCATTAATTATCCCATTTACAAGTCATTAATGAACACATTAATAAATCATTACCATTAATAGCAATTGATTTCTTTTAACAAAGATTTACGAACTGATTTTATTACGAGAACCAATCTTCGCCGTCGATCAAATTAAATCAATTGTTATAATGCTAATGGATCATTAATGAGTACGTCCTCATTAATAAAAATATTTTGGAAAATTAAGTCTCGTTAAATAATGTCTTATGAACGCAGACACAATTCACATTTATATAAAATACTTATATTAATGAGTTGTATTGCTAGTTGTTACAAATGGTTCTCGTTGTTCTCGCATTAAGAAAACGGTTCTCAAATAAACTTTTATA
>JAUEJL010070387.1:0-16704 GCA_032274825.1 Drosophyllum lusitanicum | reverse complement strand
TATAATTCGTTTCGTCTAACGATTAACGGTTTGTAAGATAATTAATTTTAAATAAATTAGAGGAGAGAGAAAGTGGGAAACAATAGTTAAAAAATAAAAAATCCACTCCTTCATACTCTTACACACAAATATATCAATTTTAATTATTATCTAAGATTGAATCTGAACCGTTAAATCTTAAAATCTAATGGCTATAAATTATCCTTCAGAACTATAAATTAAATTAGTACTAAATTAAACATTTCTCTTATACATTGTAATTTGTAACCCACATCCCATCCCTTCCCATATATATAATATATTAATATGACATGATATATATATATAAAAGCATAACGTGCAAATGTGCAATATGAACATAACCTGATTGTTAGTTAGAAAAATTTTCTACCTACCAACCTAAACTTTATTAAAATTATAAGCTAGTTTGATGATTCTAGTCGACAATTCTTTATATCGAATCAAATTAAAACTGGATACAATTCAACGACCATTTCTTGTAATAACAGAAAATTAACATAATAAAAATACATCACTGGCAGTATAATATTAAATAAACAGGAATAGGAGGTTTAAGTTTCATGAGGTTTCGTATCCTTCTATCTATCCTTTTACTAACACGTGTTAAAATTAAGTATGAAAATGAGAAAAGAAAATTAGTGAAATACGCATGTCACAACTTAGTAGGTAGAAGGATATAAAATGGAGAGTTTTGCTTTGAAGGGGTTAATATTCTCTCATATTGTGGTTAAACATAACTCGTTATGTTTTCTCATAAACATAAAATCGAGTTTCTTATTTTAAAGCAAAAATGTGTCTATTTGTAGATCTTATTCTCGTGTTTATAAAAAAACATGATTGATCATGTTTGACTATAACAGAATATTAACCCACTTCAAAGATACACAAATAGTCGACCATTTTCGAGATGGGAACATAAAATGTCCATTTTGTCACGAGGAACCCTCCTACAATTAAGGGGGTGTTTGTTTTAGCTTATCAAGTGCTTATTTTTCATAAGCTCGTTTTTTCCGGTTTATTTTTCATAAGACCGGATTATTTTCTTCTTATAACTCATAATAAGCTCAAAAATCAGAAAATAAACCGGGAAAAACTAGCTTATTAAAAATAAGCTCGGAAAATAAGCCTTAAATAAGTATACGTTATATATCCACTTGTTTTAGGGTTTTGTTTTTATTTTATTCGTAACTAAAGATTTCCCGGTCAAATTATAGTCGGGGATCGTGTTTCCGATCCTATGCCGAGTTCCCTTTTTTTTTGCCAATTTTAGATAGTGCTGAAGTGCATTCTTCATAATCAATAATTTGAGCCTTATAAAATTGCACAAAATTTATATGTGGGATAGTCCAAAAACTAAAGGAGGGTTTGGTTGGGAAGAATTTTTATGAATTAGTAGGAATTGGAATTCAATTTCAACAAATTCATTTGTCTAGTTTAAATTTACAGAAGAAATTGGAATCCTAAAAGAGAAAGACGTTCCACCATCTAAAGGAATTGAGAATCCTTCCACCAACCTAAGGAATTTAGATTACTTTCTCCCAACTCAATGCTCACCATCGACCCATCTTTCCATTAAAATTTTAACATAAATTACATTTCGTGTTTTATTACTAGTCACACTTTTGTATTTATATCAAAACATTCTTACTTCTTTACATTACTTTACGATAACTTTCTGATAATAACAAACTTTTCTCTTTCACATTCCAGTTATATACATTAAAAGTTTAGGTTAACCGTCTCTTTACATTCTTATCTTTTGTTTGATACTTATTTCCATAATTATATATCTTTTCATAACTCATCACATTTGAAATTTTGTCATTCTTTTAAAAATCACTCCATTTATTTACTAAGTCTTGATTATCATTATGATTCACATATTGTAATAGAGATTCGCTGCTCAATCCTTGATTTTGATATTAGTAATAATTTTTATAGCTTACAATTACGTCATACAACCCGTACTAATTATATGATCTAATAGTAACATGCTCTTATATGCAAATATACATATTGCTCTACTGGGATTTTGAGAAAGACCATACTCTAACTGATTTACTCATTATACCAGATATGTACTCATATCTGTATATTAGAATTTGTTACTCTAGTTCCAAACTCTGTAAGGTTCAAATATGAACTCCTATATCTCTGATGCTCAAAAGAGCACATCTCTGGAGATCCAGTAACACATACTGGATCTCTATAACCCTGTAAGTCTAATATAGGACCCTTTAACTCTATTGCTTAAAAGAGCACATGTAACTCCGATGCTTAAAAGAGCACAAATATCTCTGATGCTCAAAAGAGCACAAATAAATCTAAAGATCCAATAACAAATACTGGATCCCAATAACTGTAACACTATGTAAGTTGGTCATGACACTAATACTTAACACTGTTCTTGCTCTGTTACATCTCAATTTTCATGCATTTCTTCATCTCATATCTCGTATCTCGTATCTTTAACATTATCGTTTAATCTCATTCCATAACTATTTTATTTATATATCACTTTATTTAACTCTCTGTCACTTTCAATATATGTAACACTTCATTCATATTTTGATCTCTTGTTAACACGTCGTTAACATATATCACAATTTCTCTTTAGAAATTATTAAATTCTTTTTTCAATATATACATATCATTTTTTTATTCTCCATTAACTTCTCATTTCCTTCATAACATTAGTTTGTTGTTCTTATTCATACATCTTCGTTCTTTTTTATCGATGTTTTGTCTGATCGAGTTATAGTTTTCATTATCTCATAATCATTACTCTCTTCCCTTTTTGGTATGTAATACTCTTTAGTACTACATTTGATCTCCATTATCATAATTCTCATCTTGTATTATATATCTTCTTCTGAATTATTCTTTGATTTCTTTATGAAATTCTTTTGAAAACTTCTAATCTAAAAACCCGCGTATTACCCCTCACTTGATTCAGAAGGTACTATTATGACTATTTTAAGTATAATTGCATACCATATGTCTGTCAAAGACACAGATAGGATGTTGTTGCAGACATACTATACACATTCATACACAATTTAATTATTAAATACCCTGATTCACAAGCTTAGGTCACACATTTTACTTATACTCACTTATCTGACTCTGCTCCGGTGGATGTCTCTACATATGGGTTAAGTTCAGGTAACACCTCTGTGTACCTGAATTCCTTAAACCTAGGCTCTAATATCAAGTTGTAATGTCCCTTTTTCTAAAGCCAAATTTTATAGAAATCCTCATAATTTAGAATAAAATAACCTGCAACCAAATCTTTTAACAAATTAATATAGCAGAAACAATAATAAAATTCATTTAGTACATTAAAACTTAAGCAAATTTTTAGTACTTGAAAACATTTAATAACAAAACATTTAAGTAGAAAACTCATTTATTTAAAAGTCGGGCAACAACTGGCATAACTGAAACTTTAAACAAATAGTTGCACTACACGAGCTCATCTACTATATCATCTTTTTCACATTTTAAAATACCTGAAAAGGGTAAAAATATCTGATGAGCTATAAAGCTTAGTAAGTATCTTAAACTCTAAAACTTGTAAAGCTTAAATTAAATAAATCACATAATCTCCAATAGAAACTAACATAGGTACATAACACTTGTTCATTACGAATAATCAATAGCTCTTATTATAACATCCAATTGTTCTAGATTAATTACCAATTTAATGCGAAACATTAAATAAAGAATTCATCTAGAACAATTAGATATTAGCATAATATAACGTTTACATTTATAGAAGTCTTGTCAGTAACATAGTGTAAAATGTATAATATTGTCTTTACCTATAACATTAACTTTGGTATGCAGTTCACAACAAAATATAAACTCCAGAAACCTGTGTGATTTTAGCGATATGTTACATCATATCTTGAAAAATATCAAAATGGTCACATGGTATGATTGTTTTCTTATGCAACTGTTATTTATATATAAAAGGAGATAGAAATTTAAACAAACAAACAGCACTAGGAATGAATATTAATTGGGTAGGTGCATATACTATATAGAGATAGACAATGGCTCAATTGGGACCCATTCCACGATGACTATTGGTGGATCTTAGATTTCACATGCCCTACCAACATTTCCTTCCGTTCCGGCTGTTGGATACCGTACCACCTTCACCCTTTTCTTTTTTCAAAAAGAAAAACGATAATCAATCTTTTTTTTTTCTTCTACTTCATTTTTTTACTAACATGCGGAGTTTACTAATTTTTAATCCTTATCTTCTTTATTGATCTTGTGAGTAAGAGAATAAGTAAAAGGATATATAATCTCTCATAAACAAATCTCCAAAAATATTAACTACTATAATCATACCTCTTTTTAATTTTGGTGAAAATAGTAACAACCTAAAGAGATTATTTATAGTAAAAAATGTGCGACCTTCATACTATCTGGAGCATTCATTTTTTCTAGATAAAACAAGTTGTTCCGTAAAAAATCACCTGTAAACAAAACAAACTATATCATTGTTATTTTTAAGTTACTCAAAAAAAAAAAAAAAAAGAAAGAAAGTGGTCATAACCAAATATAGAGGGCTCTATCGGCTACGAGTTAATTACATACCAATAAACCTTATCATTTTAACTACAAAAAACATACCCATTAACCAAAAATTAGTTACAAAGTTTAACCCTTAGCCATTTTGCGAGTTCCAAAGGGAGGGAAGAAATACAAACACATACCCAAACCTCTACTCTAAGGCGAATGCGATTAGATACCTACCTATCAAAGAAAATCCAACTATCTGATAATAACATCAGCTCGACAACCACTACGCAACCATTACATTTCTAATAGATTTGACAATCAGGTAGCCTAGTTTAACAAATTATGTAGCGATCTAGTTGAGATCCACCGATGAATTTGTAATTGCAAGTGACAAAAAATAGTCGTACAGGTTGAATTTGTAATTACATTGAGAATAATGATTTAATTTATTGAAAACTAAACTATGTTGGTTAAATTAAAGTTTTGCACGTATGCTGAGGAATACAACTGTAATACAATTAATGTAATTAAAGTCGCCTTAGAAGATATTGCATATATATGTCCCCCGCAAGTTGCTCCAAAATTTATGAATATCCACAACGAGGAGGGTTATTATGAGAATGTATATTTACGTGAGAATGGAAGAACGAATCCTAGTCATCAATTAGATATTAATCTATTATATCTAATGCTCGCAATTCACCCGTCGTAATTCATGGCCGACGCAATTCATAGTTGGGTAATGGATAAAATAAAGAGTCAAATGTAGATCATTCTATCAAATCAAATGAAGGGTCAGAATTAAGTCTCTTATTCCCATCAAAATATATATTCTTATTTGAACCTCCACTATCCACAATAGCTTACAACATATATAAAGTTTGTATATCGAACTTATGTTTAACATAACGTGTTTAACATATATAAAGTTAGCCTTTGCTTCTAATTGAGGGAATTTTTGTTGGATAATAAGCTTCCACCTTAATTTCGGGTTATAAATTTAATAAAAATTTTTAACAATAAGTTATCTAGGGGTGTATATGTTCGTCAAAATTTGTTGAATCTCGTGTTAGAACAGGGTATCCGGATTGCTTCTACAATCGTGTATGATCACTTTTCAAATTCGATATTTCGACCCTAATGTGTATGAGTTACATGAAATCCGAGCCGGGATAATTATAGAAGAATAATCAATTTTTTGGCACAAAAAATGATCAAGAACCGGAAACAGTTTGAGTGTGATTAGAAAACTGGATATACCTAATTTGCATCCGTTTTTCTTTTGAAAAATACGGGAGTTACAAACTTTTAATAATTATAATGAAAACCTCTAAAATTAAGAATTTTCATTACGGTCCATCTACTAAAATAAATCTTGGACCGGGCCGCTGCCCCTTTATCCGTTAATAATTATAATTATAATGAATATTGTACAAACTATTAATAAATTTTGGGCCAACGGGACCTAAGTTCATTACACTAAAATGACCAACATCTCAAGTTGTCACTAAAGCTGAAGTTGGAGCTTAGATTAAAAACTCAAACCTTTTTAAACATTATTAAAGTAGCTTGTATTTTAAAGGCTCACTTTTCTAGTAAGTACAAAAATAAGATTGCTAAACAAAGTTATTTTAATAGGGTTTGATCTTATGAAAAATATAAGTTAAACTCGCATAAGAGTGATAGGAATGATAACATTTATCACACCGTCATATCAGTTTTTTTTCTCTCATCATTTAGCACCGTAGCAGTTACATCCGGCCACAACAAATTTTAGAACCTACCTAATATCCATAAATCAAATATCAAATCAATAAAAAGCAAAACAAAAAAGAAAAGAAAGAAATAAGATAGAGAGATAAGAAAGAGGCTGATAAATGTACTTCACCGCTTCCCTTACCATGTTGTCTCCCCCACCACACCATCTCCTCCTCCACAGCGTCTCGGAGTGACGCCCTACTCCACTGCGCCATCATCAACCCCGCTACATTACCATCCACAGCAACGTATAACAAATTCATCGACTCTTTGCAGATCTAGTTATATGCAAACCAAGAGGAAGTCGAGAAGCTCAAGTATGGGTATCTATTTCCAAGTATTTAGCAATTATTGGCCCTTTGGATCTTGAATAGGAAGGTGAACTTGAAAGTCATTACTCTGCTTCGTGTGTTCTGATCCTCTTGCTTTGTTAGATTAATACGTTTTAGTAACCTTTGTGGTAAGATCTTCTTCCATGTGTTTCGTGGGTGTAAGGGCTGTTATTTTGTCTCCAACTTGGAGATTTTTGGAGTTATGAAATTGTAATCTTGGAGGAGAAATAATGTAATCGTGGGTGTAAGACTGTAAGGTCTATTATTAATCGCCATGGGTTTAGTCTGCTACGGATCAGTGTGTGTATTGATCTTGAGACACAGTTAGGTGTTGTTTGTTTTCGAAGACATAAATATCTTATGTCTTATTTCAATTCATGTCTTCAAGAGAAAATTTGGTTTAGAAGATCTTAAGTCTGAGAATGTCTGCGAAAAAAAGATCTAGTTTTTAGCTTCTCAAAATAAGCAAAAATAAGATAGAATAAGGTCTTATGTTTACGAAAAATAAACAAGTTTATTAGAAACGTCTGCGCGCCCGCAAACGTTTCTTTATAATAAGATCTTATTTTAAAAAACAAACAACACCTTAGCTTGTTAGTGTATTTGTGTGATATTATTAGCTTTGAGTCTGTTTATATTTTCATAATTATGTGTATGGTACAGTTACGAACTTATGATTGAATTATGAAATTCTATTGTTGTTTAAATAAGGAGTCATGATATCATCGTCTATGCTCTTAAAAAAAGTTGTTAAATTGTGTTTGCGATTTTACTTTTTTTTTATAAATGTATTTTTTTATATGTACTAGCTTCATGAAAGAGTCCAACAAAAATCGGAAAAACTATTATAGATAATTCTCACGCTTTAAATATTATATCTACAGAATTTGGATATGTTTAAAAATGTAAATACATCTAAACTCCGCAAATGTCGCAATATAACTAACGCCTTGTTTCCGAGTTTAATAACGGAAGGAAAGGAAAGCGAAATAAATCATTTCCTTCCAAGTCATCCTAATTTTGAAAGGATATATTTGAGATTAAAATAAGACTAAACTCCCCTTCCAAATCCCTCAATTTTCTTTCCTTTCCTTCCTTAAATGAAACTCGAGAACGCCTTCTTTGAGGGCTTCCTTCCAATTCATTTCCATTTATTCCTTAAAAAAACTCGAGAACAGTGTGTAATAGATATAGCTTACAACTCTAACAATAACTCTTAAGTCATATAAATCATCACTTATGAGGCGTTCTAAAGTCAACATTCGTCATAACAAGTCGTCACATTAGCATAACTAATCTATAAGAGCATCAGCAGTGGTAAACACTCATAATTATCATAACTAGCCGCTATATTAGCATAATTAACTCATAACTAAACAGTCGCAATGACAACACCCATAACTGTCATCACTATACCCACACATAATTATTTATCTTAACTTTTATCAGTTGAAGAAGAAAGAAAAAAATAAAATAAATAATGAGGGGAAGCACCCCGTTATCACCATAACTAGCCACCCAATAACATGTGGATAACATTTTGGCCGCGATTGCAAAATTATTTTATCTTAATTTCTACTAGTTAAAGAAAACAATAGATAACGAGAGAAGTCACCTTGTTACCACTATAATTACCTACCCAAAAACATGGGAAAACTTTTGGTCACATTAGTAATCTAGAGTTATCAATTGTTTTGGCTCATTATTGACTTTAACAATCACCCAAAATAAAGGATTAATTGTTTCTTCTTTTTGGTTTCCATGTTCTTTGGGTTGAAATTTGAAAATAAGAAAAACAATTGATTTTCTTCGAAAGATAAATATAATGAAATTAATAGTTTTCTAATTACACTTTAAAAATAAGTTGATTTATATCAAAAGTTTTTTAATCTCAAATTATAAAACATGTACTATTATTGTTTATTTGAAAATCTTCTTGTAAGACTTGAAAACTGTCATTCTTTTATCTTTCTCTAAGATTGTTTCTCTTTAGTATATTTTTGAATATACTTGTTTTTATGTGTTCCAAAATAGACACAAGACACCAATGGGCTAATCTAGGTTGTAATTTTACAAGTTGCAAAAACGGATTTTGTGTCTCACTCTTACTTCTTTTGAGATGTATATTTTTCTGATCAAATTACCTCGATTTCGAGGAGTGACATGATTTACATAAAGTGGCCATTAGACTTTCGGCAAAAAAAACTAGTGAAAAAATGTTAGTGATTTTGGTTGAGTAATTCAAGAAACTAGTACGTCTTTCAGTGGTTCACGTTTGCATCTAAAACACTCGGTTTCATCATAGTTATTTTCGTCTTCGAAAATTTACCACCATTCCTTTAAGTAAAGACGTTGTGGTTCAATCAACGTGGTCAAAGAACCGGAGTTTATAGAGTTATGAATTTATGAAAGACTATTCTAGTTTGGTTGAAAAAACGGCAATTAGAATCTAACCCAAAAACTTGAAATCAAAAACCAAAATCGATTAATATCATAATTCATAAACCCAAGGAATCATGAATGGGGATCTGTTCTTTGTTCATTGATATTACGACAACTAAGCAAAATCAGAGTCGGAAAGCAAAAAACACAAACAATCTACTTTTGTTCGTCAATATATCAAAACCAAAAATCGTCAAACGGTCACAGTACCCTTGTTCTAAAGTTTTGCCAAATATTATTAATAACACACACTTCATTGTACCTTATCATAAGAATAATAAAACACATAATGGTTATAAATTTTGAATCTAAAATCTTGGTTTTATATGTTGTTACTAAATATTTATACTCAGTAGATTAAGACATGTATTAAAATTAAGATAGAGAAAAAGAATAAGTGGACTACACATATTATTTAATAAACAGGTAAGTAGAAAAGTTAAAGAATTTAGTAGATTGTAATATAATTTTGTAAAATTTAGCATACACGTGGCGTGATTCTCAAACACTCGGTTTCAAATACTTATCATTACAATAAATTTTGATGAAGTTTGTAGTCAATAGAACAGTACGTATTTTACTGTCAATAGAACCATAAAAGAACCAAACGAATATGAATTGGATTTGTGTTTGTTTGTTTAACTTTTAATCAAACAAATAAACAAACACAAAAGAATAAACGAACGAATAGTCGTATTCGTGTTCGTTTCTTTTACTTTAGCAAACATAAACAAACAAACACATATATAATATAATACAAACCCAACATTATCAAATAAACACTACACATACATATGGTAGACAGGCATTTACAAACATAAACGAAGGAGCGAACAGTAAAAAAACATTTTATATGAGAGCAGTAAACGCTTAAAGAGAGTTTGAATTTTACTTGTCTAAATGAAACATAAAACAAAAGAAAAATATTGCTGCGCTTAGTTGTAACACCAGTAGAGGAGGAATTCAGAGTACATGAAAGCAATAAAAATACACTTGTTCGTAGCCCAAATGGACTAGTCATACTAGTGCAGAAAGTAAAATGCTAGTATTACAACAGCAAAAAGCTTCTGCTGATATTTCTTTCTGATAAATAATTATTTTGGGCCGATATCCTTAAGAGCACAGATCTGCTCCTCTCCCATGGCAGACATCACACTCACAACCAGATCTTTTCCCTCTGCAAATCCATCCTTGATCTGCATATTTAAACCAATATACTCATTTTAATATACCTAAATCTTGTGCCTTTCAAAAAAAAAAAAAAAATTCCAAATTCATGTATATGCCATTAAAAACCAAATTAACAAGTCGAATCAGCACTAGGACAATGTCAACAAACATTCATATTGCAAAAAAAATTAATGTAAGAAGCTGCACCATATAATATACCTGTGTCAGGAGCGCATCGTCAGTTGGCAGTTTCAGGTCATCCTTGGTGTTACCATTTTCAGTCAGCAAACTCACCTGAGATTAAGACATTAAGAATCAAAATCAAAAATCAAATACTTATAAATGATCATAGACTTGAGCAAAGAGTAAATAGAACCATACAAATCCATCCTCGGAGATATCAATGAGCTGGTAGTCGGTGCGGTTAACATGAGGAACCTGCATAATGAATACAAAAAAAGGACCAGTTGATTTCCATAAGAGAAATCCACAACAAAAAAGATGATAGCTTTATAGAAACGAAGATAACATACATCACAGTTATGGGAAGATGGCACAATATCTTCAAGCTTTTTTCCATTGAAGATGTCAATTGCAACAAAGTGACACTTTGCATGCCCGTGCTTGCCAGTCTTGGAGGTAGAAACTTCCACAACCTAATAACATTATGAAAAAGCACCATGCATAAGTCGATTTATAATCAAACAGTCAAACTCATACATGATAATATGATATACCAGTTTTGAGTTTGTAAAGTGTGCATATTGATGGTAACAGAAAGAATAAAAAAAGATACTAGACTTGGATATTGTTTTGTGGATAAATTAAGGTCATTAGAATTTAAATGGCACTATCACAAGTAGATGTAACAACATAAATAAAGCACAACAATTGGTAACTGCCATTCCGGTGGAATTACGACAACAACCAAAAAGACCCATCTCCATCTAAAGTTAAAAAGAGAATCCACTGCTCATACCACCACAGGTTGGAAGGCAACATATTCAAATTCAAATTACAATAGAAAAATAACAAAAATAAGGTAGAATGGGAGTGGTGTCTCTTTCTGGCTTGCTATAATGGTGCAGCGTCCTGCTAAATCTTTTTGTGCAGACACAATTACTTCAAAACACATGTTTTTAGTTCATCTCAACTAGAGCACAAGGTTTGACATCTACTAAAGCCAAGGGAAATTAAATTTCTGTTTAATAAACATATTGTCTAGATCATAAGGAGTCAAGAAATCTTTGGCAATTCCAAAGGTTTTCTTACCAAAATATCAGCTTAATTAAAGAAACGAATTACTAAATAACAAAAAAAGGCATATTCTGATATTCATAGATATGGCCACCGACGATTGATTAATTGATCGAACTCACTCGAGATGCGCCGCCTCTAGCCAATAAAGATATTCTTTGTTGTTGAGTGGGTCAATATAAAACACAAGTTAGCAGATCTAGAGTAAGCTTTATGCAACAGTTTGATACTATCTGAATCATGAATCACAGGCAATTCAACTGCCTGAGAAATCATCGGATATGATCGTGATCACAGATCAGATTAATAATAACAAGCTTCATAGTACAAATTAAATCATGAATACTACGATTTTAACATCAATAAGTACAAAATCACCCATGTTTTGCCCTGATAAACAAAACCACATCCAGGATTATCCTATTTACATCCAATAATTAGCCACAGGCCCACAGTTACCCTAACCAAAATAAACATCCAACAAAATCCAAGAGGCAGGATTCCTTTTTTTTCTAGCACAACTAGATGGGGAAAAAAAGTCTAATCATAGAAACCGGCATACTAAAGACGTCGAGAAACAACAAGATACCAGGATCGAACTGTACAGTAACATCAGATGAAGGAACACAACATCGTAACAGATACAAACCTTGCAAGCTCGGTTTTTGATGACAATGTGACCACCCTTGCGGATGGTACCAGCTTGCTGGGGGTAAGTCTTGGAAGCTCCGGCATCGGCCTTAGATTCAAACTGATGCTCCTCGTCAGACATATCTTCCGAATGAATTGGATGATAACAAATCTGAATCGAACAGAAGAGCAAGTGAAACGGAAAAGCAATGAGATTGAGGGTGAATGAGGGGGGGTGGGTATCGGTGATGTTTATATGTAGGGTTTAGTGTGTGTTGTGTGTGTGTAGGGACGAGGGCGGGGTGAGCCGTCGATTTCGATCGATATTAGCGTTGAAACAACGCCGAGAATGTGCGAATCGCCGATTGACTTTTCCTTTTATCCGAATTTTAAAAATCAAAAACGAAATGCTATTTTCCTTATCAAAATCAGATTTTTTTTTTTTGAAGCTATCAAATAGTGATAAACATATCATGTGGGGTGTTTGTGATTGATTATCTAAAGAAGCAAAATGATAATCATAATCCTAAGAGTTATAGTTAATAATAAAAAAAGTAATTTTAATTTTTAAAAATAATAATAGTAACTTATATTTTTATAGACAATTTTTTATAATTTTTCAACTTACTTGAAATAAGGTTACTATTTTGTAAAACTAAAATCACCTTTTTTAATTCTTAGTCACAGCCCTTGAAGCTGTGGTTATCATTCTTCTTTAAAGAAAAGTAATACTCTTACTGACCACAAGATAATATGAATATAAAATCCAATAATACTATTTTTTCACCTTCTGTATTAATTTTGACACTTATCTAATCTTGTTAGTAAAATAATAAATATAATGATATATCAATGGTTGCAATATTTTAAATACATAAAGTAATTTGGAATATACTTTTAATATATTTATCTATCTATTTGTTTTGAAGAATCAGATAACTATCGTTTAATAGTTATTTTATTTTTAAAATAGATAGAAGTCATACAGCTAAGAAAATATAACAATTTCGTAAGAGGTGATTCTATTTGAACCTTTTGCAATTGAAAATTGATCTCTCGTGATGTAATATATGTGGGTGCACGACATGCATTAGAAACTTTAATTGATTAATGTGACATATCTAATATGTGAGATGTATGTGGTCCAAATAGTAATACACTTTAGTAAGTGATCGTTGGATCAAGGCAACGGAAGTTGGAAGGACAACTAAGGTGTTTGGCTTCAATTATTTTATCAGCTTATTTTTAATAAGTTTGTTTTTTCCGACTTATTTTTTATTGACAAACTTATTATCGCTTGAACTAAGAAAATAAGTCAATCTTATAAAAAATGAGCTTATAAAGAATAAACCGAAAAAGTAATTTCATAATAAGCTAAATCAAACACCCCTAAGATTTGGGTTATGTTACTCAAAGACGTTTGGCTTGAAACTTTAAACTATTATCCTTTTGAAAGACGCGACTGTCACTCGTGGATAATTACATTAGTTGAGTTGGGGTTTACTGTTTTTAGGTGATTTCCGGTTAGTTCTCTCTTACTTGATCCATAAAACTACTTAGCAAATATTTCAGCCTTCAAATGAGTTCCAATGAAATTCATTAGTGAGGAGAAAGGTAAATACGTTTGTATTGGGAGCCACATCAAAACAACCTTTGGTATTCTGGATAAACCTTTACAAAAAAGAAGCCTGAATTCAAGACTTCTCATGCTTGTTTTGTAAAACCAAACAAAATACATTAAACCCTATTTTTCTCTTGAGCTTAGGAAATGCATATATATATGGTTGGAAAACTCAGTTAAACATATGTAAATCTAAAGGCTTTAGAGTTGGTGGGGTTTTGACCCTCCTTTGCGGAATTTGGGTAGCATTTATGCAGAGAAATTTTTGAAGAAAATTCTAAAAGATGTTAATTTTAAAGGCTCTACAAAAAACTTGCTTCATTTTCATTTGTGCGGTTTGGATTCTAGAAATGTTATTTTGTATGCGTAAGAAAATGAGTGAAAGATTTATAATAGAGATGTTTTCTCTTTCATACAAAATTTCTCGTTACTTTGTATTTTTAATCGATACATATTGAGATGACTCTTTCACCAAATAAATTGATTCATCCACAAATGATGTATGATTCTTCTCGCAGATGTATTTATCTTGAATTCTTGTAGATGTTGGTAGAGTCTACCGTTATAGAGACCTTGATTTGTAATTTTTGGTTTTGAGTGGAATAAATTGCATAGCTTTAAAAGAAAAAAGATAAACAATTTAATGTGGAAAAAATATATATCAAACCACGTAGAAATAAAATATGAATAAATAATAGAAAACGGGTAGTCGAGAACACCAAGATTCAATATGAAAAAACCCTTTACATGAAAAACCACAGACACAACCGATGATATCACTATATGGAAAAATATGAAAAGGTTAAAAAAACGTGGGTAATTAAACGTAACCAAAACATGCAAATAACAAAGAAAAATTACAAAAAAAACTTGGTTTTTAACATACGGTGTAGCCGTACGAATGAAGAACCAATAAGTTATAATATGAGATATATATCTCTCTAAATATTTTGTTTTTCTCACGGCTTGTAATACCCGTAATTCATAAATGTAATATTATTTTGTTAATAATAACATTTTGGTTATTTTACTTTTTAGTTGGGCCTTTATGTTATAATAATAAAGTGGAGGACTATAAGTGTTATTTTGAAAAAAAAATGAAAAGGTATTTATACCCAATTAGGGCACAAAGCCCAATATTGGTGTGCTTAGCTGTTTGCAATTTGAGTGTGTGAAAATCGTGAGCTCGAAGGGGAAAGGGGGCGTGTATCTTACATCAAAACACCGGGAATCCATTGTACAGCCCTCAGGTATGAACCCTCAACCCTTTATGATCATTTAGATGTTGATTTTACAGTTGTTGGATGAGAATTTTATGAGTTTTAGGTTGATTCTATGTGTGTTCGTGAAATACGTTCGAGACCGAGAGAAAATGCAACATAAAGTCCTTAAAACTTGATGAAAACCAAATTAGTTTGGTATGGATTGGTTAAATGATGTTAGGATGCATTGTAATTTGAATCATGTGGTTTAGTTGAGTTTTGTTGAGATTGATTTAACAATCTGTCAACTATAAGTTTATGAATCGCGAAATGTGGGAGTGTTGAATCGCCAACCCCTTAACCAATGTGTTTGTTTAATAGCCAAGTGATATGTTGGTGAATCGTCAACTCTAGTTGAATAACCAAGTTCTTGTAGCTGAATAGCCACGTTCTTGTTGCTGAATAGCCACGTTCTTGTAGTTGAATAACCAAGTTCTTGTAGTTGAATAACCAAGCTCTTGTTAATGAATAGCCATGTGCTTTGTTAATGAATAGCCACGTGCTTTGTTAATGAATAGCCAAGTATGTTTCTAACAAATAGCCAAGTATGTTGCTAACAAATAGCCAAGTGTTATAGATCACCAAGTGTTATGAATAGCCAAGTGCTGAATAACCAAGTGCAAAACGAGACATAGGGATTTTGGGTTTTTCGAGTGTCAGGTGGACAACTAACCCTTAATTAGTGACTGATATGATACTGAAACCTTTCTTGTAGGCGTTTTCCGGTAACCGCATAACTTTTTGGGATACCTTTTAAGTTGTTATTTTCTCGCCTTAAGCTACAGATCAGGTGAGTTACACTAACTTACTCACTATTCTAGTGTGAATGTACTTGTTGTTATGATACGAATGTGTAACTTATGTGAACAGTTGATGTGAAGTGAATGGTCATGTAAATGGAGTGAAAACACAACTCGAGCACAAAAAAAACGTAAAAACCTTGGGGTGCCTTGGGTAGTCAATTGTGATCCCAAAGAGACATAAAACCCTCGGGTAATCAAAGGAGAAGTGAAATCGTTGTCAGTGCATCGCTTCAGTATTATGTGGTGTAACATCCGAAAACCCGGCTTAGTCGTGAGCGGGTCGGTGATAAGTTGGATCGTGTTTAATTATGCGTGTTTATGTTTAAATATGTGATTAAAATAAATATTTGATATCGCATGATTTTATAAGTTAGATAAATTGGGTTTAGTACAAGGGTTGTAGAAAATACCTCGTTGTATGTTAATTAGTTTTAGAAGATTAATTAATTGGAAATTGTAATACCACCTCATGCTAGTATAAGTGGTGGAATATGTGTGTGTTATGAGGTATGTATGTATGTATGGATGAAATGAAGTCAAGCACACCTCATGCTTATGAGAATATTTAATTTTGTGTACACGTGTGTGTGCAGTGTATGGATAAGCCATACAACCACCTCCTCGTTTTATAATGTCTCTAGTGTGTGTTTACTTACACTTGAAGAAAGCAAAGAACAAGGAGAAACTTGAATTTTGAAAGTGAAGAATTGGCATTTGATAATTCAAGATAAAGCTTGGTATGTGTTTCTTATTGATGATGAGCATGATTCATGTTAATTTTGTTATTTGTATGCTGGGTTTCATGTTTTAAAGTGAAGAACACCATGGATGAGTTTAAAGCTTGATTTAAGCAAGTGGGTTTTGATGGTTTT
>JAUEJL010070386.1:17265-28623 GCA_032274825.1 Drosophyllum lusitanicum | reverse complement strand
GCGTTTTATTATTATTTAATACGTTTTTATTAATGTCTAATATTTATTATCGTTTAAACCAACCCGTGTATCACACGGGCATTTAGTCTAGTAATATAATATAATATAATATAATATAATATAATATAATATAATATAGGGTTTAATTCACCAAAATTTATTCAACTTGTTACGTTTTGCTATTATGTGATTTTAAAATTTTGTTTTGTGGGGGGGAGGGTTTATTCGAAAAGTGTTTAATTTGCGAAAAATGCGAGAAGCAATCTCAGCAACTTATTTGTATTTGATCTATTGGTCCATATTAATTATGTTTTTTATTTTTTTAATTTAAAAGAATATAATAGTAAACAAAATTTTTTCTCTCTCCTATAAAAACAAAATAAATTAAAAATAATTTACTAATAAATTATTCATTTTACGTAGTTCAACGTTAAACACACCCCAAAATTTTTTTACGAGTTTATCATCATTACTATATTCAATAATGAACACAACCAAAAGTATACGAGTTTAAAGATAAATTTTACACAATTTAATACTGAACACAACCAGAAAATAGATGAGTTTTTTGAGCAATACTATTTTCAATCAATTATTCTGTACTTGTTCACCAGTAAATTTAAGTTTGTTCTTTCGCAAACAACTATTAAAAATCTATAGTTCTTATTTTCAATGAATATTCCTCCATGAACAACAATTATTTTATGCTTGGTCATTGATGAACAAATGTATATATAACTACAAATAGAATCATAGAAAACTATAATTACTTTAGTTGTTTACTAATAAACAATTTAAACATACACCATCTATTTTCATTCTTTGAAAACAAAACAAAAGCAAATTTTCTAAAGATACAATGTTCCTTTTATGTAATCCCAATGAACATACATTACAAATAATTAGAAGTAACATGTTTATTGATGAATAACCATAACCAACAATAAAGTTTATTAAAAACTTATGTATTCTTTAAACAACCATAACAAACAAGTAAACCAAAACTTCCAGTAACACATAAACAACCTATATTTGAAAGATGTTTAGTTACAACCACATGAATAGAAAAAAAAAGAAAAAAAAATTATATAAAGATTTAGCATATGTCACATAACCCAAGACTTACCATTAAACTTATTCACGTGAACGGAAGTACTAAACAAGATTTACCATGAAACTAGAAAAGTTTTCCTCTCATTTTTTATTTTTCCATCTCTCTAGACTTCCGCCTCGGCAGAACCACCATTCTCCGGCGATCACACCAGGTAAGTCGCCTTCTTTCTAAACAATACTTATCACCATTTCAATCTAACAATACCCAGATCAGATCTCACATTTTTCATCAGCTTAATATCAAAAACCACAATAAAAATATACGCTAAAGACGTAAATCGGAAATCTCGATCATTAGCAAATAATAAAAATCTGAACTTCTTGATGCGATTGACCTCAAATGCAGATCTAAAAGATGTGTGCAACAAAAACGACAACATGCATAGAGGGCCGATGAGGGCGGCGGTGGTTGAGATGGGTGAGCCTAAAGAGAGGCGGCCTATGAATAGAATGGGCAGACATGAAGGTTGTGTTCGTCGGTGTCGGATAACGGGGTTA
Source organism: Drosophyllum lusitanicum (assembly GCA_032274825.1). Taxonomy (NCBI): domain Eukaryota; kingdom Viridiplantae; phylum Streptophyta; class Magnoliopsida; order Caryophyllales; family Drosophyllaceae; genus Drosophyllum; species Drosophyllum lusitanicum. The sequence goes on along the minus strand of JAUEJL010070386.1, from coordinate 27,012 downwards.
GGTGCTGTGATGGAGCAAGCTTACGGTGGTGTGTGGTTCTTAGTTGCAGTCATCGTTCGCGGCACGAAGTGTGTCCAAGGTGGGTCGTGGTCGGTGGCATGAAGGATGGCCGGAGGATCATCGGTTATGGATGCTTGAGAGGAAACCGACGACAGCCGGATTTCGTCTCCATGCGGCGATATAAATGTATGACAAAGAGGGTTTGGAGGAAAAACGGGGGATTAAGGGAATTAGGTTTACATATGAATATTTAGAGTGTATGGAGGAGAGAGATAGATAAATGGTGTTTAAAATGTCATATTTATACTTTTTGTATTTAAAATTATACCTATTAAGTTTGTTTTAATTACTAAAATATCATAAATGATAATATCCATTGATTTAATAATTTAAGGGTTGGAAATGCTTTTCGTACTTTTCGCAAATTAAATACTTTTCGCATGAACCCTCCTCTGTGTATAAAACATTTAATTTATTACTATTGTGTGTATTAAACTTTCTATTGTATGTCCTAAACCTATACATTTTTCTTTTTTAGTAATAAAAATACATAGAATAGCAACAAACTAAAAGTTTGATACACACAATAGAAACTATTAAAGTTTAGTACATAGAATTACAAATCATAACAAGTTTGAGACATTTTGATAAATTAAACCCGATTGCAAAACAAAGGTTTATCTTATAAGCTTTTGAATTTCAATAGGATATCAATTTTACAGCGTAATTTAACACTATTAAATTTTTTTATATTTTTTAAAAACTAGATGTTGGATGTTTTATGTGCGGATGAAATATTTGGAAATTAATATCGCGTATACATAAAAAATAAAAATATTTAACAATGTTAATTACATATAAATATGTCTACTTTTAATTTTTTTATCGTGAAAAAGTAGATGCAAAAGAATGTCAATATCATGGGTCAGGAGTATTAAGGATCGCTCCCCACCTTCAATCTTCATCACCATCCTTATCCTCACCGGGAAATTGAGTTGCATCTCTATCTCAATCCCCTTCGGGTAACGGAGATTCCTGTAGGGAATTGGAGATTTTTCTTTGACTATGAAATCAATTTTTTCTAAATAGATATACATGAGAATTTTCATATAAAACTAGAAAGTACAAATCTTGATCCTTCAATTATTTTACATAAAAAATTAATGAATCAAGTATTTAATATTTTTAAGATAGATAATGTTACCGATTAAAGACATAATATATTTACTAAATCGTTCTATAATATACAAATGTTATCAATCAAACAGATGATATTTTTAACATATATCTGCATGGAAGAAGCTTCAAATTTAATACATTTATATAAAGTTGCACAAAAATAATATTAGTCATTTCTTGGTTGTAACTTTTTACACTCTCTATGTTTAATACATTGTATAAAGCTATAATTTATGCTCAAACATGAAAACAATCTTATTGATATACATTTTGATGTAGGAAAGTTAATGTTGATACAAATACATAAGGGGGAGGGTTCAAACGAGAACTGTTTTTCATACGAGAACCGCGAGAACCAATCTTAGCCGTTCATTTTGGATAATGGAATTCGTGGATGAAGAGCATGGGGGGATTGAATATGGCAAGGTGCATGTAAGAAATTCATGTGTGGGCAATCCAATTGAAGGAGTGGGAATTGGACAGCTAAGATTGATTCACGTTTGAACTTTTCCCTACATAAGGGTTTAGTTCATGAATATTTATCCTACTTGTCCCTTTTTGCTATTATATGTATTGAATTTTCAAATTTACCATTTAATGTACTGGATTTTTCAAACTTACCATTTTGTGTATCATGTTACCCGGTGATTCTTTTATGTTTTCATTTAATTTTAATTCCACATTAGTAATTAATTTCGATATCATTATTTTTGTATGAAAATTCATCTTCCATCTTCTAAGTTGAAGAACATTTATCTTGATCTTAAGTTCCAGATCTTGAATCGATTTATTCCACATATATTTTTTCTATCAACTTCATCTTCCCCATCAAATTGAAGAACATTCATATCATTTTTTCTATGAACTTTATCTTCCACATTTCTATGAACTTCATCTTCCCCCTCGATTTATTAGATTAGAACAAGATGAAGAACCCTAAAATCGAAACCCAAAACCAAAATTGATGAAGAGGTTATTAAAACCAAACAATGAAGAACAATAAAAAATCTATAGCTGGGCTCAAAAACCGAACAAGAACCCTAAATCGAACAAGAATAACAAGAACGCTAAAATAGAACCAAGAAGATCATAAAGAAACCCTAAACTTATTGGTTTCAAAAACCAAACAAGAACTCAGATTTGGTTTAAATAACCGAACAAGAACAATTAAGAACCCTAAAATCGAACCAAGAAATTGAATACCTTCGATGAAGCAGATTTGGAATCATAGATCCTAAACTTTTGAACTAAATCCCCGGTCATAGAAATCGACGGGTAACCATAGAAGAACATTGACCTTCAACATTTGAGAATGTCGACCTTTGAATGAAGCCAATGAAGATCGCATATGGAGTTGACCTCCAGATTCTTTAAAATAGATTCAAAAAATATTTTTTGTTGATGAAAACTTCATAATCGATGTAACCTTCATAATCTGTTGTATAGATGAAAACTTCATAATCAAGTAATTTCATTTTTTGTCGATTCATAGATATCAATTTCGATCTGGGTCTGTATCTCATTTAGGTAAGTATGTATCTCTTTAAAATAGAGTAATATCCTCCAAATCTTCTAGTAACTTTGTTGTTGTTGTTATTATTATTATTATTATTATTATTATTATTATTATTATTATTATTATTTTTTATATTAATAAAATAATGATTTTTTTGTTTAAACAATATAAAATCCAAGTTATATGCCATGTCCTCAGCCACATAGTGAAACCGGTGCCACATCAGCTTCTAACCTGCTATAGCAGGTTCGATACACAAAATGGTAAATTTGTAAAGTTCGATACATTAAATGGTAAATTTGAAAGTTTAGTACATACAATAGGAAAATGTGACAAATTAGATATATTTTTAGAAACTAAACCCAATACATAATCATATAACAAATTTGATTTTAAAAAATTATATATATATATATACATATATATATATATACATATATATATACATATACACACACACATATATATATATATATATATATATATATAATTTTTTAAAATCAAATTTGTAGAGAGAGAGGGAGGTTCATGCGAAAAGTTCCTTATTTGCGAAAAGTGCGAGAAGCAATTTTAGCCATCAGATGATTTATTCAAAGGCTAGGATGTGACGTGGCTTTTTTGTAATTAAATTCAATAAGAAGGAACTTTAAATAAAATAAAAAGGTCAAAATAGACATTTTAATTATCAAACCCAAAACTACCCAAATTAACTCACATTAAATCCCTATTTATTCTCCCCTTTCCTCTCTCTCTTTTATGTATTTCACCAAGCCTTCTGTATGTTACGTATTAAGCAGTCAGCCCTAAAATCACCGATTCACCACCTCCGCCGCCAAGACTTCACCACCACCGACCCCCTCTTCTCTGTCCCCTTCACCGGCAAATCCAGATCTGAAGCTGATGACATGGGTAAAACCACCGGAGTAAACCAGATCTGACCCCTCCTCCCCTCGCCGCCTCAACTTCATCGTAGGTCGCCGGCCACCGTGCGCAGTGGTGGTCGACGAAGCAATGGTGTCTGCCGACAGAGGAATCGACGTCGACGGTGTATCCTAGTGGCGGAGCCTGATACCACCGATGAGGAAGACGGCGACGATAGGTCTTTATTATTATGCCATCTTCATCGTTTTGCAATTGGGTCATATAGAACACACCGTCGGCGTAAGGTTATATATAGAACCATCCTTATTCATAGAACCTATAGAATTATTATGGTGATGACATGTGTCATCGAGACAAGGGCAAAAAAGAGATTTTTGCATTTGTACATAAAGCCACGCGCTTCCCAAATACAATTCTCATGCAATAAGTTAAAAAAAACCCATTAATCCTTCTAATGTTCATAACCATGTCATGTTTAAGATTTTTAACAAAAAATTTATACCATTATTCAGTTACATTCTTGCTTATTAATTCAAGACTACTCTTCCCATATTTCTAAAATTTTTATTTTGAAAATGCAATTGCGAAAATGTAAAATTCAAATATGAACTTGCAACTTTGGATGAAGATAATAATCAGAATGCAATCTAGATGAAGATGATAATCAAAATGCAACCTAGATGAAAATGAAGACCGAAAACCGCCATTTAAGATTTGTAAATTGTAGATCTTTAAAGAATTCGTTGTGTTATTTGCATGTTAATGACTTAATGTTATTTGCATAGATGAAAATGAAGACCGAAAACCGCCATTTAAGATCTGTAAATTGTAGATCTGAAAAGAAATTGTTGGATTATTTGCATGTTAATGAATTAATGTTATTTGCATTTTCGGTTATCTTCTTCATCTGGGTTGCATTTTGGTTATCATTTTCATCAGGGTTGCATTTTGGTTATCATCTTCATCCCTATTACATTTTGGTTATCACATTCATCTGGGTTGCATTTTCGTTATCTTCTTCATTTGGGTTATCTTTTTCATCTGGATTGCATTTTGGTTATCTTCTTCATCTAGGTTGCATTTTGATGTGAAAATGTTGTTGCTTCTTCTGGGTTGCATTTTGATGGGAAAATGTTATTGCTTTCATTTTAGAATACTGTTGCTTGCGTTTTTTTATGTGAAAATGCTTATATACTAATGTTTTTTTATAGTTTTTTTAAATGCATATCGATTAATTAACATACATATGTTGGTAAAATTCCATTTTTATTATCACCTCATTTGTTTCTCTTACTAGATCTGTTCTTTTTTTCATTTTGGAAGCATTTGCATTTTCATCAAACAATTTGCATTTTCGAGACCTTCTGCATTTTCGAAAAAATAGTTTCAGAAATATGTTAAATCTAGTCTTTAATTAAAGAGGGCGAAAAACTGAATGTAAAGATATGATTTTTTTGTTTAAAATCTTAACCATGTATGAGTTATGATCATTCAAAAGTATGCGTTTTTGTTTTTTTATGTGCTGAAAGGAAAGAAGGGAGAGAGAGGATAATGTTCTTGGCTGGAACGTGATTAGTAAACAAAAAGAGAGAGAAATTAATATTTTTTTCATTTATGCCATTTTATTGACTTGTAAATTGATAAATATGTATAATAATTACACATTTTCTAAATAGGTATACCTTCCACGAGGTTGAGTTAAGACATCTACACTTGGCTGACATCACCCATCTAGAGGACGAACTGCGTGGAAAGCCGAAAAAAGCAGAGAGGAACAAAGGGGGCTAGTCGTCATAAGGGATATCATGAGAAGAAAAATCAACCTCTGTCTTTTTCATACCTACAGTTAGGAGCAGAGGCCGACCTTGAAAAGATAAAAGACTTAAAGCCGAATCAACATCACTCCAAACTTGAGTAGATCAGAAAATATGTGGTCATTGAGGAGTACGACGACGACTATTTTTTTTTAAAAGCAAAAAGAGCGCACTAGAAAGAAAGCTCCAGCATTGCCATTACCCTCTCCTAGCGAACTCGATATTTTATTAATAGCGAAGTAGCAAGATGCTAGAAAAAAGTACAAGAGATCAAATGCAAGCCAAATTAGACCTAAACAATACTCATCTATCACACCCAATCCAAGACATCCCAAAATATACCTAAACAAAAGACTTCCATAGCAAGTTAGTGCTGGCAAGAAGCATCTTCAATGAACACTCCCATTGGATTAGAAATCCAGTTTTCCCAAGAAATTTTATATCGAGAGCATCTATTCGTGAACCAAAGTGCAGATAATCTTTGTAAAGCCGGGAAAAGGTCCTCTTCCAAGAACTTCTGACTATCTTCCTCCGTATCAAAGACAACCTTATTCCTTTTGTTCCAAATTAGCCAAACAAGAATCAAACAAATAGCTTGGAAGGCTTCCTTCTTCATTAATTTATCATTTAGAGCTGCCAAGATTCTTTTGGAATCCTCAACCGAAAGTGGCTTTTACTCTTTTATTCCCCACCAAGCCCATACTTTTCTCCAATAACCTTGAATAGAGCTGTAACCGAAAAAGAGATGATCTGTAGACTCATCAACTTCTTTACATAAAAGGCATTGAGATGTATTTACCTCCACATTCCTCTTGGCTAAATTGACCTTTAAAGGAAGAGCTTCATTAATTAACCTCCAACTAAAAATGTTAACCTTAATGGGAATAATCTTTATCCATGGGAAACACTCGTGCCAGCATCTTGTTACAATTTACCTTGAATAATTTCTGTGATCTTTTTAAAATCCTCAAAAGATCTACCACGTAGAGAGGACCTCCATCTCCAATCTCCCTGTCAATACCCATTTGAAAATCGCCACCTTTCAAAGAATAACACATCTTTATTCAACTCCAAAGCATATAATATTGGAAATATATCTTTTAGATAAACCAAGTTTCGTTTTAACTTTAAAATAGTTTTTAAATAAAAATATACTGTGTCTAGATCATACGTCCTTTTCTGTAATAAAAAGATCACAACAATCTTTAATTAAATCTAAATGAATGATAGAGTAAGAATAAAACCCATAGATAACTATCATTCATTGTATTCTAATTATTAATTGTTGCATGTTTACAAGATCCAAACTTACGCAATTATAAATTAAGACTTTTAAATATCAAATTTCAAACTAAAATCTTACGGATTGGGCTGAAGCAGACCCAGGCTAAGCTAAATTAGGCTTGAAAGCAGATCGTGTATTTGGGCTTCCAACGCATGTGGGCCGCCAGGGGAACAAGGCTTGGTGGTTTGCGGCAAATACCAGTTCAATCCAACTCGTGACTTTATGCATGAGTTAGAAACTTCATTTCGGTCCATTATCTTTCATAACATCCACTTCTAACCTGAATTAAAATATTTATGTCAATCTCCGTTTTTTAAAACTATATTTTAGCTACTTTGTCCTATAAAATAAACTTTCAATAAAAAGTTATAAAAAAAATAACTAAGTAAATATTCTACATTCTTTATACTGTAGGCAAGAGAGCAAAGTGACAATCTGGGCATTTAAACAAAATATTCTTAGCTCCAATAATACCATTGGCACAGTCCCAACTCGATTGAAAAAGGATGATGGTAACAGTGCTTCACCAAAAGGCAAGTTCAAAAGAGGTTAGTATAAGACCCTGACATCATTAGTTATCCTCAAAACTCAAATTCTACCAAAAACGCATGACACTAATTCAGAATCAAATCAGACGATGCATAACATGTTTTTAAGAAAATGAATGACTGCAACATATGATAAAAATCTACAATACAATTCACCATAGTAAAACTTAGCATCGACCGTGAATCAAAGAAACCTCAAATCCATCTGAGTAAGAAAACATCACAAACAATCAAAGAAGCAAACTTTTAAAACCATAAAAGACCATCTTTTTACAGAAAAGGGTTGCCTCTGGTGACCCGTTTGAAACAAGAATCCAAAACATCAAGCATATGAACAAACAGATTACGTGCAGAAAGAAAATTAAATTAAAAAAAACTTTTTGTTGCTAATCAAATGATCATCATCTAGGCCCAACCGCCCAATCCACAGTGAGTTAACAGATGTGCAGTATTGAACAAGCTAGCAACTTAGATACTTCAATGTAGAAACCAAATTAAATAATCCAAAAACCATTTCTGCCATAATCGAGTAACAGAATTACCTGACTATATTTGCATCAATTCGACTTCCAGATAGTTTTGTGCTGAAATACCTGTATTTGTTTTTTTCTTGCACACACAAAGATCCAAACTACCAACACTACCGGTTTACACCATATTGAAACTGTCCTGCTTTCCTAGTGATTGAAGGAAAAAAATGAAATAAAAATAAAAAAGTAACTAAAAAAGAAAGAAAGGAAAAATAATCTTCTCAATGATTCTGCCAACAAAACAGAGGTCTACTAGCCTGCAACACAAGTAAAGCTTCAACTACAATTAGAGTATTTGAATTACATGATTATAAAAAATGTATGTGTACTAGATTGCCAGCAGAGAACATAATTTTCAACTTCTTATTCTTATAATGTGTTTATTTAGGTTATGTTTATCTCAAACGAGGCAAATCAATATAGCTAGAGGGAACGTGTCAAAAGACGCTAACTCTATTTTTATTGTATAAATCCTCCTAAATCATTTTATTAAAATATTATATAACTACTCTAACCACAATAGATGCTCTAACTCTTTAGTATAACTTTTAAAAACACAAAAAATAAAAATAAAATTGTAGGTCAACCCAACCCATCCCATTCTAACCCATTTTAACCGGTTACCCAACCTACCGATCATACCACCTTTCATATTAGCATCATAACTTGGGGAGTGACCATCGTGAAGTTTGAGCAGGGATACACCTATTTTGCATGTGGAAGTTATCACGTTAGTATACAAAAGAGGAGAACAAAATAAACAAACTTAAAAACGTAGCATCCATTAAATAATTAGATATTTGCAGACATCGCTTACGATTGCTTGAGGGTTCCGGAGAAGCCAATCATTGTTGAATGTCAATGATATTACAAGGAAGAACACTTTGTTGCTCATTAGTCAATATAGGCATGGAAGCCAATATGGGTTGACAAACGTTTGCATAGGCAACATAGAATGGAAATTGTTGAGTTGATGTTTGCCCCATGTTGTAGGAATAAGATTCGTAAATTACCATTGCATTGTTGGCTAAGGCATGACCTTGGTCCTCGGTATGAGCTTGCGCTTGAGCTACACCTTGATCAAAGATTGGGACAAGGGACCGATCTTCAGCATGGGCTTGTACCTAGCTCAAGGCTAGGACAAGGGACCAATCTTTAAAAGTGACTTGGCCTTGTACCCGGCTAAAAGTCAGGAGAAAGACCAATCTCCAGCATAGGCATAGGCTTGGACTTGGGAATGACCTTGAAAAAGGCGAGGGCGTTGCCCTTAGCCTGGGCTTTAAGGTAACCTTGAGTGTGAGCCTGAGCCTACATAAATTTATACAATGTACATTAATCTACAAGCACAATCACACAAAGACAAAATTCCAGTTTTAATTAATGATCACACGAGGAGATGATTCCACCATACCCTCAATAATAGATGTATAATACATTCTTAAATTAAAACAATACCAAAACAAGGGAAAACCAATCACATGGAAAACGATCTAGGTTGATTGAGTTTTGATTTTCTCTTTCAAGGCTTAATCTACCTCATGGTTTTCTGGGTGAATGTTTTTCAATGTTTGGGATTTCTATAGTTTAAGGATGTATGATACATCCATTAATGAGGGCATGATGGAATCATCTGCTCAGGTGATCATCAATCAAAACAGGAAGTTTGTCTTTCTATTCTTGTGCTTATACATTTATGTACATTGTATAATTTTAGGCAGGCTTAGGCTCAAGCTCAAGGTCACGCTGAAGCCCAGCCTGAAGGCAATGCCTTTGACCATGTTCAAGCTCAACCCCAAGTCCAAGCTCATGCCTATGTTGAGGATTGGTCCCGTGTCCCAACTTTAGCCAGGTACAAGACTAAGCCACCGTTAAAGATTTGTCCCTTGTCCTAACCTTTAGCCAGGTACAAACCCATGCTGAAGATTGGCCCTATGTCCCAACCTTGAACCAAGGTGTAGCGCATACACGGGACTAGGCTCATGCCATAGCTAAC
>JAUEJL010070386.1:0-17255 GCA_032274825.1 Drosophyllum lusitanicum | reverse complement strand
ACGGTTTCCATTCTATGTTACCAATGCAAAAGTCAATCAACCATAAAGTTCATAAGTTAACATTCCACGAGCCCAATACATCTCGCATATGTTTCCCTCTCTCGTGTATGAGCTTGTGCTTGAGCTACACCTTGGTCAAAGATTGGGACAAGGGACGATCTTCGGCATGGGCTTGTACCTAGCTAAAGGTTAAGACAAGGGACCAATATTTAAAAGTGATTTGGCCTTGTACCTGGCTAAAAGTTAGGAGAAAGACCAATCTCTAGCATAGGCATAGGCTTGGACTTGAGGTTGAGCTTGAACAAAGACAAGGGAATTGCCCTTAGCCTCGGCTTCAAGGTGACCTTGAGTGTGAGCCCGAGCCTACATAAATTTATACAATGTACATTAATCTACAAACACAATCACACAAAGACAAAATTCTAGTTTTAATTAATGATCACACGAGCAGATGATTCCACCATACCCTCAATAATAGATGTATAATACATTCTTAAATCAAAACAATACCAAAACAAGGAAAAACGATCAAGGTTGATTTGAGTTATGATTTTCTCTTTCAAGGATTAATCTACCTGATGGTTTTATGGGTGATTGTTTTTCAATGTTTGGGATTTCTATAGTTTAAGGATGTATGATACATCCATTAATAAGGGCATGGTGGAATCATCTGCTCAGGTGATCATCAATCAAAACTGGAAGTTTGTCTTTCTATGCTTGTGCTTATAGATTTATGTACATTGTATAATTTTATGCAGCCTTAGGCTTAAGCTTAAGGTCACGCTGAAGCCCAGCCCGAAGGCAATGCTTTTGCCTTGTTCAAGCTAACCATAAGTCCAAGCTCATGCCCATGCCGAGGATTGGTCCCTTGTCTCGACTTTTAGCCAGGTACAAGACTAAGCCACCGTTAAAGATTGGTCCTTTGTCCTAACCTTTAGCTAGGTACAAACCCATGCTGAAGATTGGTCCCTTGTCCCAATCTTGAAACAAGGTGTAGCTAAAGCCCCAAGCTCATAGAGAGGACTAGGCCCATGCCATAGCTAACAATGCAATGGTATGTTAGGAACCTTATGCCTACAACATGGGGCAAACATTAACTCAACGATTTCCATTCTATGTTACCAATGCAAAAGTCAGTCAACCATAAATTTCATTAGTTAAACATTCCACGGGCCCAATATCTCTTTCATGTATTTCCCTCTCTCATGTGTCAGCTTGTGCTTGAGCTACACCTTGGTCAAAGATTGGGACAAGGGACCGATATTCGGCATGAGCTTGTACCTAGCTAAAGGTTAGGACCAGGGACAATCTTTAAAAGTGACTTGGCCTTGTACCTGGCTAAAAGTCAGGAGAAAGACCAATATCCGGCATAGGTATAGACATGGACTTGGGGTTGAGCTTGAACAAAGGCAAGAGCGTTGCCTTTAGCATAGGCTTCAAGGTGACCTTGAGTGTGAGCCCAAGCCTACATAAATTTATACAATGTACATTAATCTAAAATCACAATCACACACATAAAATTCTAGTTTTAATTAATGATCACATGAGGAGATAATTCCACCATACCCTCAATAATAGATGTATAATACATTCTTAAATTAAAACAATATCAAAACAAGGGAAAACCAATCACATGAAAAACGATCAAGGTTGACTTGAGTTTTGATTTTCTCTTTCAAGGCTTAATCTACCTCATGGTTTTCTGGGTGATTGTTTTTCTATGTTTTGGATTACTATAGTTTAAGAATGTATGATACATCCATTAATGAGGGCATGGTGGAATCATCTGCTCAGGTGATCATCAATCAAAACAAGAAGTTTGTCTTTCTATGCTTGTGCTTATAGATTTATATACATTGTATAATTTTATGCGGGCTTAGGTTCAAGCTCAAGGTCACGCTTAAGCCCAGCCTGAAGGCAATTCCTTTGCCCTTGTTCAAGCTCAACCCCAAGTCCAAGCTAATGCCTATGCTGATGATTGGTCCATTGTCCCGCCTTTTAGCCAGGTACAAGACTAAGCCACCATTAAAGATTGGTCCCTTGTCCTAACCTTTAGTGAGGTACAAACCCTTGCTGAAGATGGGTCCCTTGTCTCAATCTTGAACCAAGGTGTAGCTCAAGCCCCAAGCTCATACCGAGGACAAGGCCCATGCCATAACTAACAATGCAATGGTAAGTTAGGAACCTTATGACTACAGCATGGGGAAAACATCAACTCAACAGTTTCCATTCTATGTTACCAATGCATAAGTCAGTCAACCATAAAGTTCATAAGTTAACATTCCAGGGGCCCAATATATCTAACATGTATTTCCCACTCTCATGTATGAGCTTGTGCTTGGGCTACACCATGGTCAAAGATTGGGAAAAGAGACCGATCTTTGTCATGGGCTTGTACCTAGCTAATGGTTAGGACAAAGGACCAGTCTTTAAAAGTGACTTGGCCTTGTACTCGGCTAAAAGTCAGGAGAAAGACCAATCTCCAGCATAGGCATAGGCTTAGACTTGGGGTTGAGCTTGAACAAAGGCAAGGGCGTTTCCATTAGCCTGGGCTTCAAGGTGACCTTGAGTGTGAGCCCGAGCCTACATAAATTTATACAATGTACATTAATCTACAAGCACAATCACAAAAAGACAAAATTCCAGTTTTAATTAATGATCACACGAACAGATGATTCCACCATACCCTCAATAATAGATGTATAATACATTCATAAATTAAAACAATTCCAAAACAAGGAAAAACCAATCACATGGAAAACGATCAAGGTTGATTTGAGTTTTGATTTTCTCTTTCAAGGCTTAATCTACCTCATGGTTTTCTGGGTGATTTTTTTTTCAATGTTTGGGATTTCTATAGTTTAAGGATGTATGATACATCCATTAATGAGGGCATGGTGGAATCATTAGCTCAGGTGATCATCAATCAAAATACGAAGTTTGTCTTTCTATGCTTGTGCTTATAGATTTATGTACATTGTATAATTTGATGTAGGCTTAGGCTCTAGCTCATGGTCACGCTGAAGGCCAGCCTGAAGGCAATGCTTTTGACCTTGTTCAAGCTAACCCTAAGTCCAAGCTCATGCCCATGCTGAGGATTGGTCTCTTGTCTCGACTTTTAGCCAGGTACAAGACCAAGCCACCGTTAAAGATTGGTCCTTCGTCCTAACCTTTAGCTAGGTAGAAACCCATGCTGAAGATTGGTCCCTTGTCCAAATCTTAAACCAAGGTGTAGCTCAAGCACCAAGCTTATAGAGAGGACTAGGCCCATGACATAGCTAACAATGCAATGGTATGTTAAGAACCTTATGCCTACAGCATGGGGAAAACATCAACTCAATGGTTTCCATTCTTTTATACCAATGCAAAAGTCAGTCAACCATAAAGTTCACAAGTTAAACATTCCACGGGCCCAATATCTCTCTCATGTATCAACTTGTGCTTGATTTACACCTTGGTCAAAGATTGGGAAGAGGGATCGATCTTTGGCATGGGCTTGTACCTAGCTAAAGGTTAGGACAAGGGACTAATCTTTAAAAGTGACTTGGCCTTGTACCTAGCTAAAAGTTAGGAGAAAGACCAATCTCCAACATAGGCATAGGCTTGGACTTGGGCTGAGCTTGAACAAAGGTAAGGGTGTTTCCCTTAGCATGGGCTTCAAGGTGACCTTGAGTGTTAGCCCAAGCCTACATAAATTTATACAATGTACATTAATCTACAATCACAATCACAATAACACACATAAAATTCTAGTTTTAATTAATGATCACATGAGGAGATAATTCCACCATACCCTCAATAATAGATGTATAATACATTCTTAAATTAAAACAATATCAAAACAAGGGAAAACCAATCACATGGAAAATGATCAAGGTTGACTTGAGTTTTGATTTTCTCTTTCAAGGCTTAATCTACCTCATGGTTTTCTGGGTGAATGTTTTTCAATGTTCGGGATTTCTATAGTTTAAGGATGTATGATACATCCATTAATAAAGGCATGGTGGAATCATCTTCTTAGGTGATCATCAATCAAAACAAGAAGTTTGTCTTTCTATGCTTGTGCTTATGGATTTATATACATTGTATAATTTTATTTAGGCTTAGGCTCAAGCTCAAGGTCACGCTGAAGCCCAGCCTGAAGGCAATGCCTTTGCCCTTGTTTAAGCTCAACCCCAAGTCCAAGCTCATGCCTATGCTGAGGATTGGTCACTTGTCCCGACTTTTAGACAGGTACATGACCAAGCCAGTGTTAAAGATTGGTCCCTTGTCCTAACCTTTAGCTAGGTACAAACCCATTCTAAAGATTGGTCCCTTGTCCAGTCTTGAATCAAGATGTATCTCAAGCACAAGTTCATACCTAGGACTAGGCCCATGCCATAGCTAACAATGCAATGGTAAGTTAGGTAACTTATGTCTACAACATGGGGTAAATATCAACTCAACAGTATCCATTCTATGTTACCGATGCAAAAGTCAGTCAACCATATTGGCTACCGTGCTTATATGGACTGATGAGCAAGGAAGTTATCTCGAGTCTCATAGGCTTAAGCTCAATTATCTCGAGTCTCATGGGCTTAAGCTCTTGGTGGGGACAAGTCCTAGGCTAGAGCTTGAATGTGGTTCACGACCCCATAAGGGCCAATTTTCAGCATGTGTCTCGACTTAGACTCAAGCTTGAACGTGAACTAAAGGGCATGGGTTTCAGCATGGGCTTAGGCTTGGACTTAAACATAGTCTTAAGCCTGAGTAAAGCCTCAAACCTGCAAAATACTTGGGCCTGATCTTTAACATGTCATTGTCATCACATAGGCACCGGTGCAACACCACCGCTCTTATCTATTAACTAAGAAAACATAAAGGTGAACATAGCAAACTTTTTCAGGAACGTTAGTTAGATGCATCGCATGTCATTCAATTTGTAGTCAAGTTAAATAATTATTGTGGGGATTTAAGGGATGACCGGCCTAATATACATCATAGAGTAGGATACAATCTAATGCACATCAATTTTGCAATTCGCATAAATTACACAAAGAATAAGAAAGAGCACATACCCAAAGGTATATTAAATCTTGTGGCTATGTTTTTGTATCCGTGCGTGAAATCTGCGATGCAAACCCCATTAAAGAAAGTTACTTTGCAAACGCCATGATAGAAAGGTACTTTACAACAAGCCAAATTCGGTAAAAAATATTGAGTGTTTTTGTGTGTTGATTCCAGTACTACAAAAAACACTTTGAGGCCCAGTTTTTTAGGACCTTCAGGCCTGGTTTTAAAGGTAACTTGAAAGGGGGGAGCTTGAAAGTTTAGATATTCAGGCCCGGTTAAAAAACCGGGTCCGTAGATGACTTTCAAGACCGGTTCTCTTTTAAAAAACCGGGTCTAATTCCTTATTTTAAAAAAGTAATAATAATCAGAAAAATTTCCTGCATAAATTGATATATATATATAGGGAAAAGTTTAAACGAGAACTGTTTTTCGTACGAGAACCAATCTTAGTCGTCTAATTCCCCCTCTTACAATTGGATTGCCCACCCATGAATTCCCAAGCAGTCCCCTTACAGCATCATTTTTCAACTTGTAAATGCTCCCAAGCAGCCCTCTCAAAAGACTTCATGCTTTACGATTGAGAGCATCTCATCTTTGATAGCCCACTTAAGATAGAGGAGGACAATCCATTATGACATCTTCTTTTATCACTCTATCACTGATTGCTAAAAACAGACCATTTGTAATTCCTTCATGTTAGTCAACATAATTACCTTTTTTGTTGCAAATCCATAACCACATTATACCAAAGCAAAACTAGGTAGCTCGCATGCATTGTAGTGTACCAACTTACAGTCAATCACTTCACATGAAAACAAGGTTTGAGATTGAGTTAAGATGGTGATAGCTTTTTGTTCTTTAGGTGGGATACAAAAGAAAAGTAGGAGGGAAACTGAAAATATTACCCCTAATTTTATCATATCAACACATGCAAGAAATTAGTTGGGGCCATGATGCCAAGTTTTAAGATTGTAAATGAGTTTCAAGGTCATGCATTAATGCTTTCCAACAAAATGCACATGTTCTTTGAGCAAATCAAAACAAACCCTAAACAAGCTCAAGCCTCACCACACGAAGCTTTATGTGTGCACGTGCAATAAGCTAATCAAACACACAAATACATACAAGGACAGAAGGTGATGAGTATATTTACCTATGTTAGGGAAGCCCCAAAAGCTTGAAATCTTTTATGTTGTTTGATAAATGCAACATTACAAATGAGAGGTTCAGAGAATTAGTTGGGTCACTTTTGCTCTCCCTAAGTTAGCTAAAATGATTGGGAATACAACAAATCAAATCCACTTGTCGTTGTATTGTTCTTAAACTGGGGCCAAAGTCATATAAATGTCATTTCCGTGAGTTGAACTTGCGCAGACCACGTTTCCATGTATTGGATTCCTTATTTTAACTCACGTAAGTTGTTTCTTTGACCTTTATAAATATCCTTTAATTCTTTTCCATTTTTACCATAAATGCAAAACTCATTCACACTACAATTCATCACCGACTTGGTCACTCAGATGATCAAGATTTTAGGTGAAACGTGAGAAGTACAATGTAGATCCTAAAGTTCCACAATGATATGCATAGTATTCAAAGTTTTTCCTTTCTTGCTTTTGAAGTGACTAGTCTAGAATCCATTCACCAACATAAGACAACAAGTCCTAATACCATGCCATAAAGTAGTTCGTGATCATGGTTATGTTGATTTATTAACACAAAAGCAAAAGAAGTATTATTAATATTTCGTAGTGTGCAAATGAAGGTAGATAACAAAATAAAAGAAAGAAGGAAAAAGTTAAATGACAAGATACTATTTGATATATCATCTTATACGTACTTAAGAACTACACAACACCACTAAAAAAAGCTAAACGCAATAGTTTACGAACAAAAGAATGCTAATAAATCTATTAAGTTCAAGGAAAAGGAACTAGTTACCTTCTGGTAGTGGATGTGCTTGCTGCAAAAGAACCCTTCAATTTGGTTAAGACTTCTTTATTAATGCAATCTACTAGCTTACCCAGGTTTTTAAACTGTGAACTGTATTTGGTGTCATCACTTTCTCCAGCAAAACCATCAATACTGCATAAAAGGGACACAAGTTACACCATAACAATAAGGTGCGAGGAACTACTCATAGCAAACAGTATCACATGAATAGTAACAAGAACTTAACGAATAACAAGCTAGCTAGTAGCAAAGTTCATTATTCACAAACACACATATATAAACAGAGTAATTGGTTACTTGATCTCGAGGTGAATATGATTAGAAGAGCTGGCAGCTAAAGCATCAATAAACATCTGTTTGTTCATAACAAGACACTTCACAAGTACTCTCTTTGAACCGTGTTCAGGGCTTGAGTAAACAAAAGCATAGTTATCTTCAACTTCATTCCAACCATCAATGCCCGCTTCATCCAGAAAACAAAATGTCAAAAACTGAAACTCAAGACATCATCTTTGGAGATCATGGTTTAATGTGGAAATGGAATTCGAACCGATGTTGCTTCAATTCGAATTCCAAACCTAATTCTAAGCTAATACATGTGAAAACAAGGGTAGGCTAAAAACCCTTTACCAAATGAGAACTAGTATAATAATATGAAGAATGTTCAATATAGTTCATAATTAATTCATAGTCCTAAGGGAATAATTTTAGCCTTTAGATCAATGTGATCAATGGTCCAGATTAAATTTTAAAAATTTGGGCGGAGTGGCATATTCGTAATTTTTCGTAATTCACATATGATGCTTTTACAAATCACATGTGATTGAATATTAAAATTTCAAGACTATGTTTTTTAGATGGACTTTATTAAACACAACTCATAATAATATATACATAACGAGAATATTTTTCGAACACCAACAATCAATGGTATAGAGAATATTTTTTGAAATTAATCTGCAATCAAGCACTTTTAGATTTGACCTAAAACTTACAACAAATCTGAATAGAGTTGACAGATTTACAGTTTAGGAACTACTGAAATAAGATTAACACATTGAATTCTG
Organism: Drosophyllum lusitanicum; assembly: GCA_032274825.1. Taxonomy (NCBI): domain Eukaryota; kingdom Viridiplantae; phylum Streptophyta; class Magnoliopsida; order Caryophyllales; family Drosophyllaceae; genus Drosophyllum; species Drosophyllum lusitanicum. Next base: position 9,183 of record JAUEJL010070386.1, on the reverse strand, counting down.
CCTTTTAGAAAAAACACAGATGAAAGGGACTTACAGAGAGAAAAAAATCTGCGAGAGCCGAGAGATGCAGAGGTGGAGATCGAGAGCAAAGCAAATGGGGTTGGCCAGCGGTGTGCAAAGCAACCGGAGATGGTGGAGTCGTGACAATGTGAGGGGGAATTTGTGACGCGTGAGGGTAGAGGCTTCGACGAGGGTAATAGCGCCGCCCCATAGGATTTTCGGTATGGGTTTGAGATTAAGTTAAGATGGTGATAGTTGTTTGTTCTTTAGGCTGGATACAAAAGAAAAGTAGGAGGGAAACTGAAAAGATTACCTCTAATTTTATCATAAAAAAACAATAGGCCAGTTCCTTTGATAAAAAATTGGGCTTGAATGTTTTATTATATTTGGATACTCTTTACTATATGATTAAGACCATGTTCTTTCATAAAAACCGGGTCTGAATCCTTATTAAACTTTTGGATCCGGTTTTTTTGTTAACACTATATAACCAGGATCAGCAGTTTATAGATCTTCTAGTGCTTACACATTCAATCTATACCTTAAACGACACCTAGGTTATTCATATGTTTTTAAATGTGTAATGGGATCACTTTTACATTTGAAACTACAAATAGTGTATGACTCCATCTAACCATCCAAGCAAACTGTAGTATAGAACTTGCTAACCAATCCCGCTTCCCTTAGTAAATATGGTTAGATGGAAACTAAATTGGAACATAGTCACATACGGTATGTGCAGATGCTTGACCCGAATTTATAAAAAGATTTGACATCATATATGGAATGTTACAATTATAGAGCTAATATTATAAAAATGGAATGAGATAAGGCCCGCCGCTAAACCTTAGTTATTTAAATGACCCACACCCATTACGAAACCCTACTTATTAAAATGGTTGAGGCTCCTAATAAGTGTCCAACACTACTTTCTCTTAAAAAAACCTTGTCCCATGTATTTCCCTCTCTTGTGGATCATAGCGAGGCCTTAAACAGCAAAAAATCTCAAATCAACCCCAAAATGAGGCCCATTTCCCTTGTACACAACCTCCAAAATCCATTAATTGTTCACTATTTCGCTTCTCATAAATGTGTAGACAAGATGAAAACAATTTTCCCTTCTATGTACGGTTACGCCAGCATATGGTGTTCCTCCATGGTCACACCAAACCTCCCCAATCTTCATCTTCAAATTTTTCTCTAACGGGGTGTTTGTTTTAGCTTATTAAGGCCTTATAAACCTGGCTTATTTTCAACAAGTAAATTTTTTACGGCTTATAAGCTTGTTACGCCTTAAAATAAGAAAATAAGTTGGGCCTGTGAAAGATAAGACAAGAAAATGGGCTTATCAAAAATAAGATGGGTTTATAAGCCCTTACGAAGCTAAAACAAACACCAACCAACCCTTGGACTTTCATGATTGCCTAGAGTCCGCGGGAATTGTGACACGAGTAAGTTTTTTTGAACAACACTAGCTAATAAGAAAACATAAGTGGTTGTCGGACATACAAGATGGTGGACTTCCCTCCTAAACTCCCTAGAAACTTAAGCATGATAAATAACTTTAATGCTTATCTAATTCTAGACTCATCATTGCCTCAAGTTCGCATCTTGCCTCTTATATTATCATTTTTGGTGCATATAAAAATTCAAAGAGTATCTAGTAGAAACGAGATGAAGCGAAAGTAGAAACAATATTGCCCATGATATTAAGCTTTTCTTACCATCTTGTACATTCTTTGTGTAAGGCACTATTGTACATTCTTTGTGTAAGACAAAACCTCAAAGACAGAGATAATGAACTTTGATAATGCGGCCATAGAATTTATTTATTTACTTTTCTTTAAAAAACAAACTCACATACCCCCTTGGTTCTACAAGATTGTCTCAAGTCAGACTTTAACCCTCAACATCAAAGAGGGAGACAACCTTTCGCACTTTGATACCATTAGGTCAGAGGCCCTTTCGTAGTGCAATCTTGGACAATATCTTTTACTTATAACCAAACTATGTAGCGTTGTTCTTGTTTGATGATATCTCGTAGCCTTGTTCTTTCGAGTGATTGTTTGTCCATGATTTGTGATCATATGTTTGTTGGATGGTTTACACCCGCTAGATCACCTTCATTTGTATAAACCATAATGGTAGAGCTTCTTTAGACCCTCGTAGGAACTAAATGCAAGGATTAATAAAAGCATTACATATGGAAACAAGCACCAAATCTTAGAATTCTATGGTGATACTCTCAAATACGTAGAACCTTAATGTAGAACATGCTTCAATGTGAAACTATAGAAACATGGTGCACTAGGATATATGTAGCTACAAACAAGTTATATTTCATACAAACCTCGAAATGTGAAGTAGTTTACAAGTTGTGTTCTTTATCACGATGCTAACAAGCCCTAAGCTCTAATACCGACTAATGCAGAAGAAAATGCATGCCACCATATATCACAAAAGAGTAGCTTAACCAAGGGAAGAAAGCAAAACATTGTGAAGATCTTTTATCCGATGTTCAAAATAAGAAAAATTATGAATGGTCTTCATTAAGTGAAGAATAAATGGCTAAAACGTTAAATCTAGTCTTACGTAACCGGAATTAACTATCTAGTCTTTCGGTAACCAGAATTAGCTAAAAGTTTAAATTCGGTCTTAGTGAAATTAACAATATTAAACCCCGTCTCAAGCAACGAATAATAACCGAAATCCAGATTACTGAAAATGCGAAATCTGGTCTAAAAATATTAATTAAATGGTTGTAAAAAGTTATGGTTGTTTTAAGTTGATGTTTTCCCACGGAACTCCCACTTTCTCTTTGATTTAACTGCCAATTGAGCTACGCTCCCTTGTCAATTGTGAATGCCCTAACTTCTAATGATCTATTCTTGTAAGATACCTCTTCTCTTTGTTTCTCCATTCCTCTAGGAGCTAATATACGTCATATGTAATGCATATGCTATTCTAGCATTGCAAGTTTCTATTTGGTTTTATATATTTTACGTTTATGCTAACCAAATGGAGAGACAATACAAATCCTGTAGTGTTTTCATCACGAGAAAAAAAACAAGGGACCGCCGTTCAAGCAACGAGTAAGGATGTTGCTAAGGTCCAAAACCTATGTAATACATATATAGAAGGATGGACACTTTCATAACCTTGCTAAAATTCATGTGAAGGTTTAATACCTAGCAACAGCAACGTTAAGAAACATTGGATTACCCTTCTGGCCTTCTAACTATACAAAACAAGCCAGAACTTTGTCCCATCGTCTTAACAAAGTTATACCAAGAGTAACCATCTTGTTTTTGAAACTAGCTAGGTTAGCTCAGCAGAACCATCACCTAATGGCTTACCAAAAGAGTACTTGTCACGCACAAAGCCACATGGGGTTTCAATTAGAGATCCGTCAGGGGATCCTTCGAACACAACCACGGGTATATCGGTTAAGATACGTACATCTAAGCCAAAGGCTCCACTCAAGAACATCCTCCATTTACACGTTTTTTGAAAATAGCAAGGATAGCTCAATGTTGGGTAGCCGCCATACCATTTCCATGCACCATAACTACCATGACAATGATTATTACATGATTGACTTGTTAAGTTGAAGTGAACATCAATTACGCTTTCTTTGTATAGCCACCAAAATTGAACAAGTCTTTCTTCTAAACGGTAGGACCTTAAGAAATGCTTTTAGTAACAACTCATCAACTCATCATATCCCTCATAGATACAAGAATGAGAAAGAGGATTAGGTTGGTAAGTTTATTAGAAGTCATTCGCCGTTAATAGAATTATAGAAGTTTCAACACCTTATAACCAATGTTGTAAAACTTGCTAGAACGTACTCGAACAGCCAACAAGTAATACACCTAGGCTGAGAGTAATCAAGGGAATACTCGGATTGAAATTTTTTATATGTAAATTTCAAAATTATACATGCCACATGTTCATAAATACTTAGATATAAAGATAAGTGTTCTTGACCCAATAAATGTGTTTAGAAACACAACATAATTGTTTAAAACTTCAAATTTGTGCCGTCCACTCGACGGTTGTGAGAAAAGTGGAAGAGAGACAATCGATTAACATGTCGTACACACAAACTACATATGCTTCGTAGTCATGAGAAGTAGCGGAAGAGAGAGAATGGACTAGGTTAAACCATACAGATGCGCGTGTACCATGTCCCTTTAAAAAGTTTAAAAATTTTGACTTTGGTTAAGCAAGTTGACCGACTAGGACCAAGTTTAAATGGCTTTGACCGAATCCGAGTAATTTGACCGAGTAGCCCCAACTCGCCTTGGCATGTCTCCGATTTCCGAGTACTCGGCCGCCTAGGCCGAGTTTTACAACACTGCTTATAACTCTAAAATTTCACAAGATATAGTTTATTGGCATTAAGTGGCAGTCACAATGTCACACAACTTCAACTACTTCCTTTTCATACTTCATGTGGAATCCTACAACGTGGGAAAAGACATAAATATGAAAAACGGTTATATTAAAGTCCATCTCTTTATAACGAAGCAATCTATGTCACTAAGGAGTTCATAGAGAGTTCAACCTCCTAAACCATGGCTATCTAATTTCAAGAGGATATGGAACCTTACAATTCTCATCCTAGACTACAACTCAAGCAAACATAACAGTCACTCAAGGTTTAGCAAGAAAAGAGAACCACTTTACATGATACTTTATCTAATAATGGTCCAAAAGATGATTTTTACTAGGCTTCGATATATGTGGGACTCATTACATCATAATAAAGCAAAACATAACTAACGGTAGACATAATGCAACACTTCGTTTCATAACACGTTTTGATGGCAAAAGATGTAATTAAGAACCATTCTTGCACAAATATATGTGTATCTTAATACTCTATGTTTCACATGAGTGCATTAAACGTTTATGTTTCATAATTGTCAAACTTCTCATTTCATTTAGGAGTATGCCCACTTAATTTTTATGACAGGGTACGATCCATTTTCCTTGATTATATAGCTACACCAAATTAGCAAATAGAAGTCACATTAGTTCCCTAAAGTTGAGTCACTATACTTCACAGCCCTTTAGTAGCTAAAGGGTAGGGAAGACAACAAGCTCTTTTTACGAACCTTGAAACAGACGATAGTAATATTTTGAGAACAATAGTTAATAATTTAAAGCATCAAGACAATGAGATAAGAAATGCTAACGATCTCTACCACATATTGGATTGCTAAGTAGCATTTAAATCCACTTGGTCTGGATTGAGAGGCTCGCTTGTGGCTTGATTCACAACCCTTGTTGCTCTGGGTGATGCATTGCTTGTGTTACCCCTTGCAAGTTGACTCCTAGGTCTACTAGCCTGTAACACAAGTAAAGCTTTAACTACACTTAGTCACTTGCAATAATTAAATTCCATGATCATAAAAATATGTATGTGTACTAGATTGTTAGTAGAGAACATAATTTTCAACTCGGATTCTTATAAATAAATGGGTTGATTCACTTTATATTTATCTCAGGAGAGGTAAAAAAATATAGCTATAAGGACGTGTCAAATGGGTTGAAAGTCGTTCAAGCCTATTTTTATTGTATAAATTTTCCTAAATCATTTTGAGAAAAATATTATATAACTACTGTGACCACAATTAATGTTCTAACTATTTATTATAATTTTTAAAAAGACAAAAAGTTGTTTGAGGGTCAACCTGACCTGGCCCGTTCTAACCCAAACCGAAAAATAACCAATTTTAACCGGTTACCCAACCTACCCATCTTACCACCTTACATATTAGCATCATACCCTACGGAGTGACCGTCGTGAAGTTTGAGCAGGGTTACTCCTATTTTGCCTGTGGAAGTTATGATGTTAGTAAAGAAATGAGGAAAACAAATATAAAAGTAACATCCATTAAATAATTAGATATTTGCAAGCATCACCTAGGATTGCTTGAGGGTCCCGCAGAAGCTAATCCTTGTTGAAAGTCGACATTGATATACCAAGGAATAACACCTCGTTGCTCATTAGTGCATGTAGGTATGGCAGCTAATATGGGTTGATTCAAGACATTTGCATCAGGAACATAGAATGGAAAGTGTTGGTCAAATATTGGTCCAAGGGACCAATCTTCAGCGGTGACTTGGTCTTGTACCCGACTAAAAGTCGGGACAAAGGACCAATCCTCGGCACAGGCATGGGCATGGGCTTGGGCTTGAACAAGGGCAGGAGCATTGCCTTCATGTTGGGTTTCAACATGACCTTGAGCCCGAGCCTCGGCCTGCATAAAATTATACGTCGTACATTAATCTACAAGCACAGAAATACAAAGTTCCATTTTGATTGATGATCACCTGAGCAGATGATTCCACCATGCCCTCGTTAGTGGATGTATCATACATCCTTAAATTATAAATATCCCAGAACAATGAAAACCAGTCACCTAGAAAACCATCAGGTAGATTAAGCCCTGAAAAGGAAATCAAAACTCAAATCAATTGTAAATCTTTGAGAAGTTACCTTGAATATTTTCCAGAAATAATTAGAATAAGACATCATTGGTGTGCTTAGGAATTGAAAATTTGAGAGCTTATGGGTAAACCTTATCAACTTAAGCTGATTTCAAAATTTCAGCAAGTCTGTTAGCCCTAAAAATAAGATACCCAAACACACCTTATATAAGAATAACATTTGTTCTTGAAATTACCATCACTAACACTCTCATCAAGCAATAATTTTATTCTAAATCCCTCTGTACACAAAGAGAAAATGTATTCTTTGACATTTAAAGTCATATATATATATTACTTTCAACTTCAAAACTTGAGCGAATCCATTTATTTTCTTGCAAAATGTACCAAATTTAACTATATAAAGTCTAAGATTTGTATAAATTCCTTTCAAAATTCAATTTTTGAAACACAATCCAATTGATCATTGGTCAAATAACTAGTAATACTCTGATAGAATAGAAAAGCGAAGTAAATGACATGAATAATAACAATTAATAGTTGAAATTTCAAACGGAAACATAAATGTAAAGACTGTCGGAAGTGGACTGTAAAAACGTACCGTTACCGGCATCGCTGACTCCGGCCTCTCTGGCGAAAATCGCCGCCGATTGATGCATATTCAGTGTTCGCATATGGAGGACCATACACATATGCAGCCTGATGATTCAAATTGAAAAGCAAATAACAAACAGTCATACACGATGAGGCCCACTCCATTGGGCCAGCTCAAAGCTGGACCTTAAATAGTTAAATGGTCTTAGCCTAGCCCAGTCAAAGCTGGTTATAAATAAAATTTAATGCTTTTAAAGTGTCTTTTTTATTAAATGGCGTTGTTGTGGCTTGGAAAAGAGATTCGTCACTTTCTCTACTAGAATAAAGTCTGTATTAAATGTTGTTGGATTAAAATTATATAGGAATAAAAATTAAACATAATAAATGAAAAGGATAATGAAACTAATAGAAACACTGTAATCATAACTCGATGGTCGTTATGACTGACTCGTGATTGACAATCGTAGCTCTGTTCTTTTATTTTTCTTTTACTTGAAAGACACCAAAACACAAGATTATTTTTCTTTTACGGCCCCTCTCAAGACAAAATTGGTCCTTATTTTGTGCCTCCTTGATGGAATGAAGAAAACTAATAATAATAATGTTAGTAAGAAGCTATAAATTAAATTAAATTTTTTAAGAAGAAAACTCACACATAGAGACTTTCCCAATCCATAGTAGTTTGAATAATATACTTCTCCCTGTATTTTCACAAATAAATAAACTTGTAGAATACATAAATAAATTCTATCAGTAAAAAACAAAGCAAAAACACAAGCTTTGAATTTAACCTGAGATTTGGAGGAATTGCTCGATGAAGATCAAGAAATTGAGAATCCCAAACAATTTCAACCTTTAGAAAGAGAGATTTGTGAAATTGGTGACCGGTGGTTCTAAGCAAATAAACTAAAAACGAAGCATGCAGAAAGAGACAAATATTACTCTCATCATATTACAATTACACATTTAATGCTATTAATATAATCATATTTTTTTAAATGTGTTGTTGATTGTACTTTGAAAAGTTTATTTACACACGTTATATGGTGAGTAGTGCAATAATCAAAACCCTATTTTAAACATTTAATACGTACAATTTTAATGTATTTGACACTGGTTGTTTTAAATAATAAGTTTATTTATTTATCTGTTTTGAAAAGCTATAATACATTTATATATATATGAAATAATAATATACTCTATATTTCCTCCGCTCTTACTCACTCACTATGACTAAAATGTGTTGACATGATATATAACGAGGTGCTTATAGCATGATTGTTGCATCGGAAAACAAAATTAATCTAAAGATGAATAGTATATAAGTAATGTTAAAACACAAATATTTACAATTAGATAAATAAAAATTAAAAGAATTCCTGGTGTATTCATGCGATATGGTGTGAATTCAAACCATAACATTTAAAGAAATAACGTTTAACATTTAATGTTACTTGTTTTTCATACAACCGTCGAACATAACATTTAACAAAATAATAAAATATTACATATCGTATAACGATAATATATGTTTACAAATATAGATAAAAAGGTATATTGCAGGAAAATAAAATAAACTGTATCTGAGTTATTATTGTATACAGTAAAATCAGACATAAGAAAAAGTTTAATGTATACACTGTCAACTAAAAATCAGACATAGCAAAAGGTTGTATGCATGCATACAATAAAAAAATTATGAAAGTTTATTGTTTTGTTTTTAAGAAAAAAAATTACTTATATACAATTGTAAAAAGACAAAGTTCATTATTATACAATTTGCCTTAGATCAAATAAAATGTTTTCAGTTATATATTCAAATTTACGCCAAACACCATGAGTTAGAAGCTTTAAGAAAATTATATAATATTAATTTTGTAATATAATAATATTATATAATATTAATTTTGTAATATAATAATATTAAGTAATAATAAAAAGTTAATGTTGCTTTACGATGGAAGCATTACTTACGTTGAGAGGGGGGGACCGCCATTGTTTAAACATGCTTCCTTGTTAGATCCTAGAATTGTGTTCAATACATTTTAGATAAGTTTGGTATTACATATGACATTAGTCATAGTGTAAGGGTATTTTATGTAAATACCCATTGGTATATATAGTTTA